>JAOTQE010079134.1:0-28488 GCA_025631205.1 Nesometra sesokonis
GTATATGCTGTACAGGAACCAGAAACCTGGACACAGGCACCTCCATTCTGACAAGCGTTGTTGGTACAAGCATTTAATACTGCAATGTAATTTAATATAAGTATAAATAAAAATATATACAATTGAATAAAACTAAATTTTAACACTGAAATGTAATACACAAAGACATATACATATATAACATTAAATATTGTAACCAAGAAAATAAGTCCATACAGGATATTACGGTAACATAAAACAGACACTTACAGGTTTCACAAAATTGTCCAGTGTAACAAGATTGACAAGTACATGTGTATGCTGTACAGGACCCAGAAACCTGGACACAGGCACCTCCATTCTGACAAGCGTTGTTGGTACAAGCATTTAATACTGCAATGTAATTTAATATAAGTATAAATACAAATATATACAATTAAAAAAATATATATATATTTGCAATAATCAACATTGTACACATAAACAAACTCTATACAGCAAACTATGGAAACATAAACAGAAACTTACAAGTTTCACAGAATTGTCCAGTGTAACAAGATTGACAAGTACATGTGTATGCTGTACAGGAACCAGAAACCTGGACACAGGCACCTCCATTCTGACAAGCATGGTTATTACAGGCATTCAGCACTGTAATGTAATGTAAATATACAATTAGACAAAATAAATGTTAAAACAATAAACATAAAGAAATTCAACAACGATATTTAACAATTTTGAAACACTGTATATTTTTTATCCCTATCTAAATTTAATTCCTTGGTAAAGGCAATCAGGCAGCAATGGTTCCCATCTTTTAGTACAAAATAAAAACTCTGTCTGGAACATGTGTATGCTGTATATGAACCAGAAATCTGCACAAAAGCACCTCCTTTCTGATAAGCATGGTTGTCACAAGGATTTAACACTGTAAATGTAATTTAATATATACTTTAATCAAATATTTAACTATCAACATGAATAAAAGTCAAAAAGATAATTTTATAATTTTGTACCACTCTATATTTGCAAATTTGAAATAAATGACTCTGTCTGGAACATGTGTATGCTGTATATGAACCAGAAACCTGCACAAAAGCACCTCCTTTCTGACAAGCATGGTTGTCACAAGGATTTAACACTGTAAATGTAATTTAATATATACTTAGAAATAAATATTTAACTATCAACATCATAAATAAAAGTCAACAAGGATAATTTTATAATTTTGTACCATTCTATATTTGCAAATTTTGAAATAAATGAATATTGAAATTACATGTTTCACAGAATTGGCCAGTGTAGCAGGTTGGACAAGTACAGGTATAGCGGGTACAGGAATTAGCAACTTCAACACAAGCAGCTCCATTTTGACATGCATGGTTACTACAGGCATTCAAAGCTAAAAACAATATAAAATCAAATTTATTGTAATATATTTATTTCATTTCATTTTCATTAATTTATTCCATACAAATAGAATTAGATTGTATATTCAAAAAGCTAATTAACACAATCTCGATTTAAGGCCTGTTAGATTAATTTATCAGTGACAAATAGCACCTCAAATTTAAAGTATGATATTCTATACACGATTTTAAAAATCATGTGATAAAACTATATTTGACTTTCTAGAGATCAGCTTCCTGCAATAAAAACAAATCATTTTTTCATAAATGCTCAATTCCATTCAAACACTTGCCGAATACTATGGAAGACCAAATTGTGGCAGAGCCAAGGCAAATGAGACATAAGTCGCAAAGCTAGATTTTCAAAATAGGCAAAAATTTTAAAATTGTCAGTTTTTTCAAATTTTATTTAATCTCAAAAACACACAGTTTAAACAATAAATGTTCATACTACATTAACAATTTTTCTTATATTTGATCAAAACATTTTTAAAAAATGTAAATTAAAATGACCATGCTTAGTTAATGTATACTGATAAGCAATTTTCAAATGCAATTTTCTCAAAACTTATATTTTGAATGTTCAAACTTTGATTGTCGATAACTTTGCAAGGAAACATCATATTAAACTGATTTTTGTTGCATTTTAAAGATAACAATGTCCAGTGTCATGATTTATAAATTATTATGTCTCATATGGCTTGGCTCTGCCACAATTACATAATCTATTTGTGCCATCCAGGTAGCTGAGCAGCATTTTTAAAGTTGTGTTTGTGGCATGTCAAATTTATTCTGCATTTACTGCAGTAATTCATTTACAGCAGAATTAGTTCAACTGCTGAAAAAGAATTTCTGAAAACAAAATGTCCAGATGAGATCTTGTGTGTCAATGCAGTCAACAAAAATAATGAATTACTGCAGCAACTGCAGTAGATCTAATTGTAATTAAGTTACTGCAGTAACTGCAGTAGAATAATTTTGGTATGGTCCCTTATTAAAATGCATAAAACTTACGTGTTTCACAATATTGTCCAGTGAAGCAGGAAGGACACACACAAGTATAAGCAGAACATGATCCAGCAATAGCATTACATACAGCACCATTTTGACACTGATGGCCTGAGCAAGCATTCAAAGCTAAGCAAAATAACGTATACATAATATTATTTAAATTATAAACATTGAACAGATTTTAAATTATGAAATTGGCCATATAAGGAAAACCATCTTCATAAGAAGATTGTATTTTAACTTTTTTTTAATTGCATTTCATTAAAAAAAATACAAAGATTTATAAATACTGTACATACAAATATGGAATAAGGCATTTTTAATAATAAATATTATGTATCATGAATATGTTTAGAAAATAAATAGACAGGTTTCCCTATCTTGATCAGGAGCCAGCTTACGACAAAAGCACGACTTTTTGTGTATTACTTCACCACTTCAGCATACCTGTATCTCTCTCGTAACCTGAGAATTTACTGTTAGATCCTAGCAGTTACTGACAACAACAAGTGGATGAATTTCAGACATTTCAAATGCATCTGGTAATATTATGTAATACATACTTATCATGATTATTTCTGATCATTTTTTTACGCCAAGCAATGTGGTAATATTATGTAATACATACTTATCATGATCATTTCTGATCATTTTTTTAAGCTAAGCAATGTTTTTTCAGTCCTATGCCTAGGCAGTTAGTGTAGGGTAACTGATCAACCATATTGTTGCTACTACCTAGAGTTTCTGACAAAATCTTTATATCTTGTGTACAAGTACGTTAACAGGAAAAAGATTTCTCCCTGAATTGATTCCTGATACTGTAAAACTCCTCTATTATTTAAGTATGCAAACAACTAACCAACTTCACAAAATTGTCCAGTGTAACAATCTGGACAAGTACATGTGTATAATGTACAGGAACCAGAAACCTGGACACAGGCACCACCATTCTGACAAGCATTGTTGTTACAAGCATTCAACACTAAAGCGATAAGAATAAACAAAGTCACATTTTTATACAACACATTAATTAAAAATGAAACAATTATATATACAGAGCCAAGCCAAAGAGGAATAAGTCACAAAGCTAGTTTTTCACAATAGCTGAAACAAGAAAATTTTTTAATTTTTCTATATTTTGCTTATCTCAAACAATATACAGTTTAAACACTCAACTTTCATATTACTGTACATTAACAATTTTCTGATACATGATCAAGAAATGTTTAAAAATGCAATTTAAAATGACCCTGCTTAGTCACAGTATACTGATAAGCAATTTTCAAATGCAGTTTTTTTAAAACTTACATTCTAAATGCTCAAATTGCTATTGTTCATATTCTTTTTAAAGAAAAATCATATGAACTGTTTTTTTTTCTATGATAAAGATAATAATGTGTAGCTTCATAATTTACTGTATAAATAACTCAATTTTCAATTTTTCGACTTATGCCTCCCTTGGCTTAGCTCTGCTACATATGATATAGGCCTAAACAGAAATTCTGGTATAATCATAGTATTGATAGAAGGAAGATTCGACATGTCTTACGACTGGATGGATTGTGGATGCAGACAATAAACAAGGACTTTAATCACTTGATCACTGCCAAAACATGAGAAGCAAAGGAGCCACTGAGGGATGGAATCATTACCTCTGCCAACGAAGTTGGATGGGGTTATGTTTTCGCCCATGTTTGTGTTTTTTTATCTGTGTGTTTGTTTATGAACATCCTAAAGATGACAGTTGTAACAAAAACTCTTGAAACCTGGCCTCAATGTTCATTGAGTAAAAATCTCTTGGTGATTAAATTTTGAAGGGGACAGAGTCAAAGGTCAAGCAAAAGGTAAAATTCATGTAATCAACCTTAAATTCTGACATAGTTGTCACATATACTTCAAACTTGGTTCATATTTAAGGTTATGAAAGTCCATGCCATGTGACTGTAATTCAAAGGGGCAGGGTCAAAGGTCATGGTCAAGGTTGAGCAAAATTTCAAATTCATGTAATCAGACATAAGCTTTGGTATTGTTGTCACATAGACTCTAAAGTTTACGAAATCGTGAATGAATCTTGTGCAATTAGGGACTGTCATTGACAAAGGTAGGGACTCTCAGAATACCCTCTAGCATAGTGTAAACGCTAAATCTACAATAAAAAATTGTGCTTACTTGTTTCACAGAATGTTCCTGTAAAACAATTTGGGCAAGTACATGTGTATGCTGTACAGGAACCTGATGTCGCAACACAAGCAGCTCCATTTTGGCAACCATGGTTTGAACAAGCATTTAGCACTAAAATAACAAATAATATACTATCAGTATTATTCTATATCGGCAACAATCGGTAACGATGTACACAAATTTCACATTTAATTCTGAAAATATATCCTGGCATATCAAAGAATTGGGGAAGGGAAGTGGCAAAAACACTGGTCAATATTTGTTTAACAAAAAAAGATTGTTAATACTTTCTTCACTTTACGCATTTTATGGTGGAATAACTGGCTTTAAGACTGTTTTTCACTAGCTGAATTTTTCGCGTGAACAAAAAGTGAATAATTGTATGCCATCCATTCATCCCGAAATCATTTACCAGACCATTTGCTTTTTTTTTTCTCTTCAGTTTTTCATTGCAGTAAATTTAGTTCTTTTTAATTGTTTCAACTTTTGTGAAGTTAAAAAATATGCAGCCTATCACAGTACTAGCATAAACTTGAAACGCCCATGCTCAGTGAATAGTGAACTTACGGGCAAAATAGAAGTGTATGCAACTGTACGTTTTTTACTTCTTTATTTACTTCTTTCTTAAAGTACAATTATATAAAACATGAATTATACAAATTTGCATTGAAAAAATATCAAGTGAAATTTTGCGAAATGTTTTTTGACTTGGAAATATTGATCCACACAAAAAAATCTGAAGGTGTAACAATTATTCGCTTTTTGTCCGTGTGAATAAATTGGCATAGTGGAAAACAACCTTTTATGTTCATTTCCTCCTTTTAAGTTCATTTCCTCTTTTTATGTTCATTTTCTTTGACATTATAGTTGTTTTCCTTTGAAGGAGGGTTACCATTTTCTTTAAAGTGGTGCTCAATATCCCAATCTTTTTATTTATATACTAATTTTATTATTTTCTACCACTGAAGGGAGGTACTTGAGCCCCCTAAGGAACCCCAACTTTCGATATGCAACTAGATGGTGACTTGTCTACCAGTGTAACAAGATGGACAAGTACACATTTCAAGCAAGTCATGAAAAAACCAACAAGTTGTCGTACAGGATGTTAAATTAAGATATAAGCAAATAAACAACAAGAAATATAAACAAATACAAAGGGACTTTTTGTATCTTTTCCCAATAACTTTGGTTATAGATGTCTGATTTTAATAATTTAAATGTGTGGTTTTAACAATAAGTCAATTTTCAATTTTTGTCTTGATGGTTTTATCATGACATGCCCCACTGACATTTGTATAGGAACAAAAGTACCTTGTTTCACAGATTTTTTTTTGCAGTGTAACATAATGGAGAAAGTATACATGCAGGTTGTACTTTGTTGAAAACAATAAATAGTGTAAAAAAACAAACTTACTGGTTTCACAGAATGTTCCAGTGTAACAATTTGGACAAGTACATGTGTATGCTGTACAGGAACCAGAAACCTGGACACAAGCAGCTCCATTCTGACAGGCGTGGTTAGAACAGGCATTCAACACTGAAATAAACAAGAGTAATTTATTGTAGGTAGGTTACTTTTGTATGATCCAAAAACAATGATTGTAAGAAGATTAAGAAGAAATTATTAACGTGTTTGGGTACTTGACGCTTTGCCAACTGTTAGCACAGCAAAATCGTAAGTGATGATATGATGATCATGGGCAGTGATAAAGGTAGCTGCATACATACATAACAATAAAATGGTTGAAAGGAGCCACGTAAAGGTGTAAAAATATGAAACAATCTGTCTCAGAACATAAAAACTCAGAAATATAAAAGATACTTGAACTTGAAATTACGGTTTGGTGGTATGAACCAAGCGGGGACCGTGTGCGGGGGCCGGTTTCTTTTGGAATGTTGTCATAAATGTGCTGGTAGTTCATAAGTTACTTCATGTCCATTCATGTTATTAGTGCTTATATGAGTTGCTTATTATCCTTGTGTTCCAGCTTGTTTCCTTGGATAAATAGTTATGTTTTTCCAGTCCAGGATATGATAATTGGTGGTTATGTGATCAGTGATAGCCGAGTTGTGAATAGTTGTGCAGGCTAACTTTCTGCTTTATCTTGTTAATACTCCTGTGCAAGGTTCTTTAATTTCATTTTTATGTTCATTTATTCTTGTTTTTAAAGATTGATTTGAGTTCTACCTAAACTTCAAATACAAATAATTACAGTATAGACAAACATTTCATTATGGTATATTAAGCTGCAATTATTATGTCAAAGTTGTCTTTTTTATATACCTGCAGCTGACTAGCAGGATACCATTTGTTATGTCCACGCGATATATATGTTGTTGAGTTATTGTTTATGTATGATTGAATCTCTCTAAAAATCAAATCACATCTTACTAGTTTCGCAGAATGTTCCAGTAAAACAAGTTGGACAAGTACATGTATATGCTGTACAGGAACCAGTAACAGTGACACAGGCAGCTCCATTCTGACAAGCGTGGTTGCTACAGGCATTCAATGCTATTAGAACATAAAATGAAATGTATTAAAAAAAAAAAGAGAAACATCCTTAATTAGATTTTACTATAACTTAATTCAATTTTGTATTCACTATGGAACCACATACACATTAACCTGCTGAAGTTACTACAGTAATTCAGTTACAACATAGTTTAGAAGCTAAAAAAGAGTTACTGTAAACAATATCAATATAAGATCTTGTATGTCAATTTTGTCACCAAAGAAAACACAATGGCACTAGATTACTGCAGAAACTAAAGTAGTCTTAATAAAATTGATTACTACATTAACTGCAGCAGAATTTGGGCATAGAGCATGTTTCATCCAAACTAGTATAATAACAATAACAACAAGAAACAAGAACAACAATATTAATACCATAAAAACAGGCAATAACAATCACTGTATATTTCTTATATGAGGTACCTAAATGGCATTACAATAACAAAATAAATGACAATGCAAAGTTTACTAAATTATTTGTTGCTATAATAAAATAATCGCTACAAAATTACATAGTATTTGTGGGGGGAGGGTGGGTTGGAGAAGTGGAGATGGTTTGTAAAATGTTACTGTGCTTGACATGTAAGGTAACTCATAGAATTGCACAGTGGTCATTGTCTTACTTTAGTGGAGTCTAACCAGACCATCATACCAATTGATCTGAAAAAAGGCTATTACAGTGTATACTGTATAACCATAATATTAGTGTACCTAATATCATCAACAACAAATCTATGCTCCTACAGAACTGAAGGTGAGAAACTTTAAGTTGTTTTTAGTCTTAAAATCAGAAAGTGTGTTTCTACAACGACATAATGTTCTAGAATTAACTATGAATCTACATTTCATTTTTTTAGAATGTTCCAGTGGGTTTGTTCCTAGTCACAACAAAAACAGAATCTACTGGGATTGATTGGCAAGGGTATGAATCAAGTTGGATACCCTGAGATTTAAATAAACTTACCACAATTGCTGATCTAGAAAAACAACGTATATAGGCCTAGACACAAATAGATTTAGCACAACTTACAGTTGTGAGAAAGGACAACAACCAAGTACAATACTCTAGACATATCTGGAATACATTTTTTTACAATACAGAAAAACAAACATTTTGTGGTTTCAACTGTGCATGTTAAAGATCAAAGTCAAGTCATGGAAGCGGCGCTGTGACCGTAATTTCTCTATCCTTGCAGAAGAACGGTGCAGTGAATTGAGTTAAGAATTCACCACACCGTGCCGCCGGAAGGATAGAAAATATAGCCACGGTGCCACTTCTATGACATGACATGATCTTAATCTCGGACACGTGCAGTTGAACCTGTGAAGAGGCTTATTAACGAATACAGGTAACAAACTGGTCTGCATTCTTACGTGTTTGACAATATTGTCCTGTGTAACAAGATGGACATGTACAAGAATAATCGGTGCAAGATCCGGTAACCTGGACACACTCGGCTCCATTCACACAGAGATTATTTGAACAGGCATTCAGTACTTCAAATGAACAAATTTTACCAGTTAATCACAAAGTATATATCGACGAGCAAATCATCCTTTTTGGACTAGAAGTAACACTGCGAAGCGATACACACCACTAGAAGAATTTCCAAGCACATTTTGAACATTTTATTTTTTCCAACAGATTTTGCTACAAAGCTGTATTAAGCTAAGACAAAAGTTCTAAGAGTACTGCTGAGCCTTTTGCATTAACAATGCAAATCAGAAGAAGAACTTGATCGGTAAGCAAAACTTAAAACATTATATGACAAATGCCACTGAAGGATAAAACAACAATGCAAGCGTCACAGTGCAATCAACTACAAATTAAGTTGATAGCAGGTTAAAACGTATGATTTGAAACATCAACAGCAAAAGAAGCTAAAAAAGACAACTATCAACATGTAGGGGATTTCTCCAATCTACTGCCTACCACCATAAGGACTCCGTTGGAAACAAGTCTTAGACTTAATGGGTTATCGTGGTGGAGCATGCCATCCTATTCCAATCCAGCCCTTGCACAAACTATAAGTTTCTCTCTCTTTTTTTGGAACTGAATCAGAGTTATAGCCTTGAAATTTTGAGTTTGGACATACTACACTTATATTCCATATACTTAAATGAACTTAATGCTAATTAATTAATTAATTAATTGAAATTAATTAATGCTCTTTGAATGGGAAATTGGAATCACCTACATTATGCTAAGTCTTTGTACTGTATCTTAAGAACAATCATGAAGTCACAATGGGCAATTTTCTCAAAACTGCATTTCCACATGAAAACTTCAAATGCTCATATCTTGAGATTTATTTATTCAATGAATGTCATTTAAAGTGTAGATTATAACTTATAGTATGCTCTATTAAAATATACCAATAACTCAATTCTGAAGTTTCCTACGAAGAGACTCATTTTGTAGTGTGACATCACATTTAGTTAAGATGAGCGTACTATAAATTCCCATTATTACATAAAATAGAAAGAAAACCCTGTTCTTCTCAGATTTGCATTATTAAGAATCACTTTATGGAAAAACTTACATTCATCTAGGTGAATTCATCTTTATTGCAATGATTTAAGAATGTTACACTAACCAAATACCTACCGGTTTATCTGCAAAAGTGCTTGTTTTCAAAAATTTCAGCGGATAGAGGGATTTTTTAAAAAACTGACATGTTAATCAGTAATGGGTATCAGATATCAAATGCTTCATTTTTTTTATTAACTGTGATTAAAGTTTGTTTATTTAGTGATTTTTTGATAATTTTCTGTTATTTATTTTAATTTATTTTGTCCAACTTTTAAACTGATTACTTATAAGAGGTAAACATTATAATAATAATCATATTAAAAAAATCTAAATTGTAGATAAAACCAGAGGTTGCATTTGCTTGTGGAAGATTCCAATTAAAAGAGGTATCAGCTACACTGATTAGGCCTAAGATGAAAAACTGTGTGTGGTGGTTTAAGAGAGGTAGATGCTTATGTGGTCCTGCAGGCAGGTTCAACTGTTTGCAGAATAAAATCTGTTATTTGAATAAGCAACAATTTGAGAAAAAACTGGGTTGTGGAACAAGAAACAAATACAGTCATACACTGACAGCCAAAGCGACGGATGGAAAGATGGACAGACAACCAGACAGATATATCTGATTTTTTGTTTCTCTTTCTGGCAAAGGCATAAAAACTCATCCATTTAACATCAAATAGAACAGAGACAGTACAAACAACAAGAAACATATAATGACAAACGGTATTAACTATGGATTAATACTGTAGTCTGTAAATAATTTAAACACCAGAAAAACTACAGTATCCTCAGACCTTATTAGAATGAGAAAGATCACAATTGGGAAGGATGATTTTACTATTCCATGGGCTTAAAATGTTTTTTTAAATGGAAAATCTAGCTTACTGGTGCTTATTCAATGGCAAGCATACACAGAATATCCAGCAACATTAAGCAACATTATTAGGCCTATCAACCCTCCTTAACATCATGGTAAGTCATCCCAATATATTTAATGGATTTAAGAAGTTTTTTATAAAGTTGAGCTGGAATGGCAAATCCTATTCTTATTTGGGCAATGTATAATGTTTGTGCCAATATGAAGCTTTAAAAGGGAGAAAATATAATAGTCAAAATGGTGTCATCATGGTGTCATGAACATCACAAAAAAACAGCTTATCACTCCCTCCTACCTCAGAAAAGTTGAAAAATTTGATGTGGTAAAATGGCAAAATGACTCGCTCCCCATTTTTTGTGGTTACCAGATTAAAAAAAACCTTCCTCCCTTCCCATTTTTGTTGATAAAAAAGAGTGATAAGCTGATATTTTTTTTCTATCTGCCCTTAGGGTGTCTATGGTAGGTAACAAAGTTCAAAAGAAGAGTTTTAACAATAATATTAATTAAATAATTATATAATCATGATGAAACCAAATCACTAGGCTAAGCTGGGTTGACTATCTGATTCTGAAGAATCTGAAAAATGAAATGAACACTACTGTACTGCAGTAGGATTGTGTAATCTGCCACTTGAGGACCTCAAAGAGGCACAGTTTATTGACAAGTTTATGAATTAATGTCTTCTTAATTGAATGTGCAACATCTAGTCCATTTTGTGCCTTTGATGATTCACTTTTAATTTGATTTGACGCAATATAAATGTTTAATCATTAATAATCATGTTTAATCATTAATTAAAACTTTCAATCTTTCCAGTTAGTAGGTTCACACCTGCCAACCATGATTTTGGCAGTAGGCTACCGCTTTTCCTACTGCCTACCGCTTTTGCATGGAAATCCTACTGCTTTTTCAAATTTAACCTAATACCAAATTAAAAATGTACACAAGGGAAACTATAAAATCCACCAAAAAACCTGAAAATTCGTAATGAATTGGCAAAAAATCAAGCAATTTTAGCCAAGATTCCCCCAATAACGGGAATTGGGACAAAATAATCCTTTTTTGCTAATCAAAGTAAATTGCAGTAGAATGAGGGCGCTGGTGCTTGGCGACGACATGACGGCCTATCACTTTTGAGAGTACAAATGTTGGCAGGTATGGTAGGTTCTATTATGTGTTTTAGTTCACTACAGGTTAATGAGATATGTGGACATGAACTGTGTCTTGAAGTACCTTAACATTACATTAAGGAGGGCTCCTAGGCCTAATGTGACAAGGCTAGCTGGCCTTATGAAAACATCCCTACTAACCATTCGAACAGAATTGTCCTACATAACAATCCGTACAAGAGCATGTATAGTCTATACACGACTTTGGCATTGATATGCAGGTTGCTCCATTGAGGCACTCATGCCCAGAGCATGCATCAATAACTAGCATTAATAAAAGTGAAGAAAACAAAAAAGAAATTTTAAAATACAGAAACTGTAGTAAACATTATATTACAGAAATGACAGGCACAACTAAACATATTGAGTTCTAAGCATGCATCAAATAATAAGAGATAAAAAAACTGAAGAATAGCAAAAAGAAAAACATTAAGAACACAACAATTTTACTAGTTAATGTGAAAAAAAAACATAGGCACAAATAAAACAAATTGGTTCTGAGCATGCATGCAATTACTCTGGCAAGATTTACAGGATTAAATTTCTAAAATGCCACTTTTAAGTTAGCAAGTCCTTGGCTAGAGGCCTAGGTCCAGTCCTAGCTACGACGTTTTTAGCCCTAGCTTAGGCTAGGGATTGCTTATTGTGAGCGTTAGAAATTGGTGTTATTAAGTTGTGAGAAAAGCATTTAGAAATAACTTTTCCTATATCAATCCAATCGTTCTGGGCTGGATGAAAAAAATTGATAAAAGTTATCCATCTACCCACAGGTTGAAGAAAATAGAAAAGTCATCAAATGGATGAAACTATTTTACTTAAAAAGAGCACAATTGCTACTTGTGCTTTGTTTTTTTCGCATTTATAAAGGTAAATATGATTTTTTTAAAGCATTTTTTGTTAATTTATTAAATAATAATGGCCAGGTGGTTAACACTTTTTCAATCATTCACTTGGTAGTAGTGGTGGCGCCAGCATGGGGGGGGGGCAGGGCCCCCCGTCGGGGAAGGCTGCCCCCCCCCCCATCGAGGAAGATTGACTACTTTCGTCGGGGAAAATAAAAATAAAAATATTGTATAAGTGACCCGCAAAAAATTAAAAAATACACGTAAAACGGGCCAGAAAGGCGAAAATAACGGTTTTTTTTTTGCTCATCAAAACCAAACGGGTAACCCCGCCCACCCGGACTTCCCTCCCTGTCGGGGACCACGGCCCCCTGTCAGGGACCATGGCCCCCCGTCGAGGACCATGGCCCCCCCGTCGGGCAAATCCTGGCGCCACCACTGCTTGGTAGATGGGTGTATAAACATTTACTGTCAGCATAACCATATATGTTTGTATTGGAATCCACCCAGCAGACATGAACAGTTACTAGCCATAACTTATTTATAGTGGCATTAGCTGAAGTTGGTTAAACAGCTGATAATCACTTTGCTGTGCACTGAACCGTGGTGACTAGCTGGTCACCAGTTTAGTCGAATACCACACCACTCTCCTTGTGCTTCACCTAGAGTGTCAAAATATAAGTTAATAACGAATCGTCTTTCAGATGAGACATTAAGCCATTGGTCCTGTGTACAACATGACTCATGTGCATGTTAAAGAATACAGTGCACTCTTCAGAAATAATAGGAGATTGTCTCCAAGTGTATTGCTTGATCACCACCAGAAGGAATCCACTGAAAACAAGTCTTCAGACTTGAGTGTAAGCTTCATTTTTTTCTAAGTCAAAAAACGTATATTACGTACCACTACAGTTTCAACCTTCCTCGAAGGTCATCGTCAGGTGAATGAACTAGCCGAAGCTAGTTCCTACCATCGGTAGGTCTTCTCCGATGATGTGCGCTCTCTGTGATGTTAAGAGGTCTAAGGAGGAGCGTACGAGCTGTCCCACATCTATGATAGCCTCCAGAGAAGATTTCTTAACATCACAGAGGATGCACGTCATTGGAGAAGACCTACCGATGATAGGAACTAGCTTCAGCTGGTTCATTACCTGACGATGACCTTCAAGGGAAGTTGAAACTGTAGTTGTACATAATACACGGTAAGAAACTTACACTCAAAATATTTACAAGAAGCCTAAATGAAATTATTTGAACATTAATTTATTATTAATTGTGTATCACACCAAACTAAATTCAATTCTATTCAACTTACAACTTTCGCAGAAGGTACCAGCAAAACAACCAGAACACTGACACGTGTAGGCCGTGCAAGAGTTGGCTTGAGGAAGGCAAATTCCTCCATTCTGACAAGCATTATTAGTACAGGCATTGAGACCTGTGAATAAAAACACAGAAATTGTAAACAAGATTAGACAGAAACAGATTTAGAGGGGCACACCCGGCACACTCCCCACTCTTATATTCTTATGCACCTCCTCTTATATAACATGCACTGCCACAAAATGTCCCCAAATTCAACGGAAAGTGTGCACCCTCTTTGATACAATTCTGGGTCTATCCTTGTTAGCCTTGTTTACTTAAGTATAAATTAAATCTTGTTTCCTGTCGATTGCTAAAAATAAACAGCAATTTAAAATGGACTTTTTCCTAAAAAATTACAATTTTAAACGATTGACAGAAAAAGGGTCACTTTCAACATTAATCCTGAAATAAAAAAATGTTAACGATTTGGATCCTTGAAGTTTAGATGAGTTCAATTTTAACAGTTTTGTTAATGATGGTGGCTTCCTTGTGAGGCAACACTGCTCGTAATAAGAATTTTCAGATTTTGGGCCTAGAAATAAATGGCACATTTTGTTCATTATTTACATTTTCTGGAGTTGTAACTTGCTTCAAAACATAAAATATTTAATTATTTAAATAATTAAATGTAGTCGGAAAATTATTTGACTTTTTTTATGGCAATGTTAATTTGACTTGAAGCCATACAAATTTTGTTGCACACAGTGTAGTAAATTGTGGAAATTTTAACGGTCCAGAGGGATTTGAAATCTATCTCTAATTTTTTAACTTTTTATAATGATTCAAAGCGCTGTATCTACCTTTAAATATCTTGACATACACATTCAAGACGACTTGACATGGAACTTTCATATTAATATAATCACTAAACAAGCAAACAAATTATTAGGTTTTATTTAGACAATTTTACTCGGTCTGTGATTCTTATACTTTAAAGAAATTATATATTGCCCTTATCCGTCCTCATCTTGAATATGCATGCCAAGTATTTGATCCTAGCTATGCAATTCACATAAATAGAATAGAACAAATACAAATATTTACTTTAAAAATTATTCATAAATCATCGAGAGAATCTTTATCTCTTTGTTTAAAATCAAATTTGTTAACACTTAAGGGCCATCGTTTGTATTTAAAATTATTAACATTTTTCTGTTTTGTTAGACGTATGCATTTTGTCCCTCCAGGTATATTAATACAACCTATGCGACGATCTTCCCATCTAAACCATTCCGTTTTTTTTGTTGTTCCTTTTGGTTATACTCAGGCTTTTAAATCATCTTTTTATTCTTCATTTATTTCACTCTGGAACAACCTACCACAATCGATAGTTGATTCACATAATATCACATCTTTTAAAACAACCCTGACTAAATACTTGAAACATTAACCTTTTTTTTCTTCATTTCTTATATCTATACTTATTTTTACCTTTTGTAGCATTTTATTGCTTAGTATAGTTAAGGGGGATGCCATTATATTAGCCTCTGGCCATAACTGCTATGTGGCTATCTGGTATCCGAATTTTCATAATAAAATAAAATACTATACCACTAGTGAGATATGTCACATTAAAATTCTAAGATACTTAAATTTAAATTAGCTAAAAACCATTTTAAATGTTTAGAATGATCATTCGTACTAAAATTATTCTAAAATTAGATACAAATGAACAGATTTTAAATTGAAAAAAAAATTAACTGTATTATGTCACCGCAACATGAATCAAATTCATGACCTCCGCCTTACTAGAACAGTTGTGTTAAACGATGTCTTAATTGACCTAGGGTTGGTGAATAAAGGTCAATGAACACTAGTTGCAAATGTTGTTCAATTTAATTGTACAAAATTTCATGCATGTTCATTCAAAACTGGCGACGCTGGACGCTTGTAAAGTTGTGGCGGTAGCACAAACAGCAATTTCAACAACGACAACAAGAACATGAGTGAGGTTCTAATGTCCGTTTCATGCAGAGGTAAAAAGTTAATAAAGTGTAATTGTTACCTGTTTCACAGAGTGTTCCCACAAAACATGATGGGCATATACATGTGCCAATTTTACCCGTAGAATCCAGCTGACAGGTTCCTCCATTTCGACAATCTTTCGAATCGCATGGATTCACTGTGGAAAATAAATTGAGAAAAATATATTAGCAATTTTCCAGCATTCTATAATTTACATCAGCTACAATGGCACCAGTAAGGTGGGAGCAGTTGGCGCAGCAGTTGCGGTTCAGTATCCAAATCGAGAGGTCGGTGGTTCAAGACTCACTCACGCCAGTTGTATGTGCACCTGAGTACTGCACTTTACTCACATTGCTTCAGTCTACCCAGCTGTACGATGGGTACCAGCAAATTGCTGGGAAGTAACCTGCGATGGACTAGCATCCCATCCAGAGGGAGTATCATACTCTCATCTGATTCATGCAACAACCGAAACTGGAAATAAGCTCCAGCCCTCCAGACAATGGATTTACTTTATAATGGCACCATTATATATTATTTTATTAGCCATGAAATAACCCCATGATGATTAATTCAAACATATTAAATTCAATTTTCACCTGTGACCTGCTTGAGAATTCTGTGATTTAATATTTTGTAAAATAATACTTGAATATTATTTAATTTATTTATTACTCACAATAAACACAAAATAAAAACTTGCTTCCTTCATGATAGCAGGCAATGTATTGCATTCACTATCAAATTCTCAATGATGTTGGTTTTAATTACAGCCTGTAATTTTACAAACATGAGCGTCCAGTCCCAAGACGTTGGCAAATGAAGATGATACAGTTGAACCTCCCTGTGCGGACACCTCCCATATGCGGACACCTCCCATAACGGACACTAATACAAAGACACGTTTGCTCTTCCTATCTAATCAGTGCATTTGGTACCTCTCGTAAGCGGACACCTCCCGTAAGTGGACGCGGACACTTTTTGTTTTAAAATTTGGATTGTTTGTATGTAAATTTACCTCCCGTAAGCAGACATCCCGGAAAATTTTCGATACAATGAATACAAATTTCTGTACAAAATAGTCCTTATAGTGTAATGGCTGAGAATCATATTACTGAACCAATCTTAAAAGTGATAAAAAATATTTAATAAAATACAGAAATACGGTGTCTAGAAATTTGAGAGGCCATTTGTGCTGAAAAAACTGTGAAATGTGAGACATAAGGACGTATACATAATTTCACAATTATGGCCCTCTATCGGTGGAAATTCTCGTAAGCGGACACCTCCCGTAAGCGGACAATTTTCGCTGACCCAAGGGTGTCCGCTTACGGGAGGTTCAACTGTAACTAAATGCAAGCCTTAATTTTAACTGTGATTGCAAACAAAAAACAGAATATAAGTATTGGTCCAGGGCCTACCTAGGGCCCAGGAAATCTTTCTATATAGATGTTCTCTGATGCACATTTAGAGGCAAACAGTATGCAAAAATAATATTCTTCCAAACCAAATAGGGACCCAGGGCAAATGGCCTTCACCCCACAACACTTGGATCTGCACCCGCAACGCCTCATAATTTTTGATTACAAACCATATCATCCTACAGTAACAATACCACTCCCTAAGTCTTGTGAGACTTGGTTTAGAAAGCATGATATAGTTCACATCCTACAGTAACAGCGCCACTACCTAATCCTCATAATGAGACTTGGTTTAGAAAGCATGACATAGTTCTCATCCTACAATAACAGCGCCACTCCCTAAGCCTCATAATAAGACTTGGTTTAGAAAGCATGACAAAGTTCTCATCATACACTATCAGCACCACTCTCTAATGAGACTTAGTTTAGAAAGCGTGAACTAATTCTCATCCTAACATGGTGCTTGGGGGTTAACATGCTTGCCTTCTAATCCCAGGGCCCTAGGTATGAATTAGCTGCTCTTAATTCTTTCTCATAAACTAACAGTGCCACTTCAAGTATCATAATGAGTCTGTTTAGAAAGTATGACATAGTTCTCATCCTCCCACTAGTGAGAGGATCAACTGTGCATTAATTGATATGGACGGCGGAAGAGGAGGATGGGGGACGCGTCCCCCCAGTGTTAATTTCAGGGGGGATAGTCCCCCTGAAATGTCACTACAACTACAAAATGCACAATCCACAATAAAAAAACAGCATGTAAACATGTTAAATGCGGCCTGGAAAACCACCTTCAGGGACCAGGAAAGTACAAATTTAGAGGCAATAACGTTTTTTTTTTGCTCATCAAAATCTAACCGGGCAGGGGTAGCTGGGCATAATTTAAGTTCGTCCCCCCCCCCCAATTCAAAAACGTTCCGCCGCCCCTGTTACTTGAACATACAAATTTTGGGTGTTTATTGTTGTATGCAACAAAATTGGCCCAAACTGACAAATTTCTTAAAGTAATAATATTAATGAATAGCGAATATATGATGCATACAGTAAAGGCAGAAGTTTCACAAATAAATGTGAAGGTGATTGCGGATGTTCTCCCGTGAGGGGTAAAATTGGTAAATGTATGTCATTTTCTAGCCCATTTATACAGTGCATTGGGTTTCATATGAAGTGTTTGTTATGTACTCGCAAATTATTCGCAAATCAGATGCAAAGCAGATGCAATAATACAAATGCACAATTTATGGTCAATCTGTATGTATTCGCTACAATTATTTTACTTCGTGATGTGATGGTAATACCTCGTCAGTTGTGGATCACAGTGGAAAACAGTGGATCTACAGTGCATAGATTGAGTACATGTATTTTATATGTATCACCAAAGAATATAAATAGCACAGGAATGAGCACATGTGATGTTTGCATAATTTTGAATGGAACTTTTGAAACGATGCAGTGGATACCCCTTTTTTTCTGCCAGATGCATGTGGCAGCTTCATGTTGCGTAGTAACTGAAATAACACTCAGGTAATGGTCGAATGTCATGCTTTGCGGGTGGGCTGCGAACTGTAGAATACGTGCTTGGAAGAGTACGCTGCCTTCGTTGCGGTCGATTTGGGTAACCCGGATGGAGTTCCGCAAACGGTGGAATGTGGTAAATCTTTCCCTCTGTATTATCTTTGGTATCGCGTGAGGATGTCGTCCACAACCAAAATTTTATGCAGCTCAAAACTCCTGGCAACAGAAAAACATGCCTCTGCAGATACTTGCAGACGTGTGCAGAGGTCAGCTGACTCATACAAGCATGTTTCACAAATATTGCGTAGGCCTATATTTAGTAAATATAAACAAATTTTGTGTGCAATTCACAGGCACATTGTCCTAAGGATATAGCTCATTCTTAGATATGACACAAAAATAAAGCAAGAAAAATATATGAACTTACCATACATCTCCCAACGAATTCTAAAACCAATATATTCAATGTTTTTATCAGTCAGAAAATAGATCCACACAGAATCACCAATGATACTAAATTTTCCTGGTTGTTCTGAACCATCGAAGAAAAACATATTTATACTTGAGTCATGTACACCAGTGAATGAGGTGACAGCCGGAGGGGATAATCCAGCCCCTATGTAAAGTTCATCCTTTGGTCGCTCAACAGTAAAATTTGAATCAAAAAACATATCAATGCGATCAACGCCTGGAACATAGATGAGGTAAAGAACGCGTGCACGGGCATTGTAAGCTTGAGGATAATTTGGTGTGGTAAAGAAGCCGTAGTTACATTTTGATCCATAACATGTAAAGATTTCTGAATTATCTGTAAAGTAAAATAAAAATTAGTTTAAATTCATTTCTAAAAAGAAAAGTCACTGAGATTATGAGTTCAATGTTATAATTATTTGTGCATAGAGATTTTGTATTATTATGCACTCTAGAAATGGCTAACAATAACAATTACCAATAATAATAATAATAATAATAATAACAATAATAATGATAATTATAATAATATTAATAATAATTAGATTTTTATATAGCGCCTTACACAGTAAAGTCTCAAGGTGCTGTGGACCAGATGTTACACATTCATAAGACTTTCTATGCCCCAAGGGTCCCATCATGTCCTGCTGCCCGAATAACGGATGCTACATTATTCTGTCCACATAGCAGGGGCTAAATGGACCAGTACACCGGAGTAACCCCTACTTATCTCGGAAGATGTACTGGGTTCTTTATAGTGCACATGAGCCGTTTGTGTACACTGGGGCTACGGTTTATAGTCCTTATCCGAGAAGACTTCTTCAATCACCAGAACCATGGTGCAAGCGGGCCTCGAACCCATGCTGTAGTGTTTTGCAATGGCTCACGGTTCCCCTGTCTTAACCGGTCGGCCACACAACTCGCACAATACAATTGCAAGTAACACCATAATATCTACAATTCGAGAATGAGTTAAAGTTGGTCATACCTTGCTGTCAAACCAAATCCTATGGTGAATAGTCTTTTGCAATTTGTTAGGTATCACCACAAAATGAGTCGTGTTGTACAAAAATAAAAAAATTAGTTATTGTTATATTTTGATAGAAGATATTATAAGTTTTAATTTGGTCTCTTCAATTAGGTTCATAGGTGGAGTATAACTAGAGAAAACCAAAGAAAAGTCATTTTGAAATGTACACACCTGAAAATCAACCTTAAAAGATAACAACTGTTGACTTCTTGCCTGTTTTGCCATTGGTTTTGAAAAACAGCCTTTACAAAATGTTCGTTCAAAAACAGGTTTATTGTAAAAAAAAAACATAAACAGGATGTTTGTAATTATAAAATTTAAGTAATAAACTTCCCAAAGCAAAAAAATCTCAAATTTTATAAAATTATGACTTTCTACCTATTTTTGTGAGTATCACAAAATTGCCTGGTGTACAACACGACTCATTTTATCATGACACCTCATATTTGAGGACCCATCCTGTGAAACAAACACACAACTAAAATCACAAAGCGTAGTTAAGTAAGCATTTTTAAACCCTGTCTAAAGTCCCATTTATTTAAACAAGTTTGTTATTAAATTTATTGTTGTGCACATGGACATATCCCAGCATTTTGTTAAGCGATATGAGATTGATTTGTTGTTTACTGGTGCTGTAAAAAAGTTACTGTTATTGTTATCAATACTGTTATCATTATCATCATTATTTATAATTTAATTAAAATATAAAGTAGTATTTTATTCCTCTGATTAAAATATTAAGCATGATATTAAAGATAATTTTGGATACACCATATGTGAACTTTGACCCTTAAAATCACTTACCCGTAACTGTTCCGCAGTTGTAACCAGCCTGAAAACCATCATCGCATTCACATACATAGTTTGGTTGATCATTTCTATTGTAGCATGTTTCGCCACCAGTACACTGATTAAAAGCACAGGCTGAAAAAGAAAAATCATATTATTTATGCAACTCTCTTGTAATAATTTTCCTTATATAAGTGATTTTAGAATATACTTCATTTAAATTCTCTTTATGTTCTAAATTAGTGCCAGTAGTTTAGACCTACTAAGTGTATGTAAGAGTTTCCCAAATTGTCGTACAAATCTTTGCAGAGCCTGGTGAGTAAGCATTCTTTTGTAACTCCAATTCTAAACAAGAGCGACCACCCACCAGGTCCGCACTTTCCATTGCAATTTCGGGGTGTAAATGCATTCGTCAATTATTAATTATTCTTGCAAAAGTAGGCCGCATGGAAAAAATAAATGGTAAACAAACAAATTTAAAAACAGTAATTGGAATGTTCATTTGAACAAAACTAAACGGTGTAAAAAAAATAGCTAGACCCTACTGTGGTGAGACTCAAACCCAATGACCTTCGCTTTTGTAGAATGGTCATGTTAAACAATGTTTTAACCAACCAAGCTACTCATGTGCTTGTTGAAATTAGACTTATTTTACACTACTTGATGAATGGCGTTTTTTGGTTCTAGGAGACACCCTAGGGCGTAACTTAAAAAAAAAGGTGATGACTGTTTGTTGTGGAGTCTATTTTATGTGTACAAAATTTCAAGCATGTCTGTTCAAAACTGGCAACGTTGGATATTAGAGAGATTTTGAAGATAAGACAGAGCTTTAAGACAACGGTGGACATCACTTAGCTCAGCCTTTTTATAACCAAAAAAAACTTTTCATTGTTATGTTGATGAAATTAATTCCCAGACAGATATACTCTTCAAACACAAGGCTTTTTCTTAAAATTTTCGGGCAGTAGAGATTTTAGCTAAAGGTTCTGGAAATTAATATAATCAAGGACACACATGCAATAAATCAATAGAACACAATTATAAAGTTAGTTTTTATTTGGGAATGTACAGGGTATAGAGCTACCGCTTCTCACATGAGCAACTGCTGCCCCACTGCGTGATGGCATAGCTAGGCCCCTTGTATATTGCAACACAATTTTAAGGGTTTAGATGGACATGTTTTACCTCCTGGATGATCTTAACTGTTGACATAAAGTTTTTTTTTTAATAATTACTATATACATAGGACTCATACAGCTGATAAATTTGTTATCTGTGCATACAATACCATTGGTTTTTATCAACTTACACAGCAAATCAAGAAAAATAGTTCCTTCCATCCTCCCCATGACTCACTTGCATATTGCTCATTAACATACCTTGTCTTTTACCCATCATACATACACATTTTCCTCAAATGTAACAAGTTTTTAAGTTTAAAGAAATGACTGCTGCATGTGAAAGAAGCAATTCTGGTAAAGTCCTTTGGAATTCATTGAACTTATAATCTTTACCAGCCTCGAAGTGGCCAGTAAACATTGCTGTTACAAGTTGTGAATATGATGCCTTCTGGGATGGTACTTTTTTTTGTTTTAAAGAAACAAAACGGCGAAAAAATGTGTAGGCTAGGGACATCATCATTTGCGCTATTTTCCAACATTTTGCATGTTTTAAGAATTTTTTTTTTTCACATTTAAATTTAGCTCTTGTTACTGGTATAGTAGTAAAACTTTATTCATTTATGATTACATAAATCAAAAATATTTAAATATGTTGTTTTTCATTATGGCCATGAGCAACTGTGCATTTTACAAAAGGTATAC
Organism: Nesometra sesokonis; assembly: GCA_025631205.1. NCBI lineage: Eukaryota > Metazoa > Echinodermata > Crinoidea > Comatulida > Antedonidae > Nesometra > Nesometra sesokonis. The sequence goes on from JAOTQE010079134.1 coordinate 22,899, forward strand.
CGTCATTAAAAAGGTAAATCATTTGAAAAACAGGATAAGAAAAATGCTAAAACACATCTGTTTATGTTAAATATACTTGTGAATTAAAGTAAAATAATACAGTAATGTAAATTATACACAATATGTATAGGTATTAAAAATATTACACATCAGATACATGTAGGTAAATTGAAAAAAAAATCTTAACTATAAAAAATAACTTTTAGTTCAGTTTATAGTTCCTTAAAAAAAGTTAAATTAGTAGAAGATTGTATATCTATGGTTTATTTGTTGCATTTAATTGCCAAACGATATGTTAGGCTTTGTATGTGTGGGTTGGGTATAAGTGACTCTGTCCTCACTTAAAAATCTCTCTATTTAACTATTTGCATGTAAACTTACTTTCAGATGCATACGTTGATTGGCAATTAACCCCTGTGAATCCATCAGGACACGTACAGACATAAGATCCATCTGTGAACGCCTCACAAGGGGCTCCATTCAGGCATGGATTAGAAGCACATCCTGTTGCAGTAGCTAAAAATACAGAAATACAACAAATTAGAGAGCAATTAATTAACATCAGTTCACTTAACTATGAAAATTTCTGGCCCTGGTTAAGATAGCAACAACTAGAAGCAGATTTAAGGGGAAGGGGAGGGGAAAAGCCGGCCTCCATTAATATTATTAATATTTTCTACAAAACAATTGATCACTTAACACTCCCCTGAGGCCATTTCAGGACATCTAAAGACAAAAATTTCCCCGGGGAGCATGCCCACTAGACCCTAATACTTTGACTCTCTGACCCCCTTTTCCAAAAGTCTGCATCTGCCCCTGTATGTATACCGCCACCAACATCATACAGTTTTCTCCCAATTGAAAAGTTTTTCTGGTAAATTGTCCAAAATACATGACCTGTCAGGCATGGCTTTTGGGTTGGTTTTGGCCCTACCCCAAATATCTACATAACTACCATATAGGCCTCTGAGCATTCCTTTATTCTCTGTACTGTACTGAAGAGTAAAGGAGGGCAAAAATATATGAGAATCAAAATTTATATAATAACTATTTTTCAATAAACATTTTTCCCGGTAAATTATAATTTTTACTGAGATTTTGTCGCATACAAATTTTGAGTCAGCCTTCGACGAATTTGGACTGGAGACTTTATCCGCTCGCAGGGATGCACTGTGTGTGATATTTGCTACTAAATATTTCAATTCTACTAAATGTAACCAGTGGTTTAAAATGTCTCATAACACGTCAACAATGAATCTATGGAAACCCAATAAATTCTTCAACTGCAAATCAAATCGAATAAATATAGTCCACTACCATATTTTAGAATATTGAAAGCTAATAATTAACTTTTTCGGCACATGGTGCACCCTTGCTGAATTTGTTTTGGAGTCTGATCAGGCATCCAAGTTCGCCATTATTCTTTCTTTGTCCTTGTTAGTGTGTAATACTGTATTGATATTTTGGATTTGTAATTTTTTTTTATTGTATTTCGAAAATAAAAATTGTATCTGCAATTCAGCATCTTCGGCTGCAATAGGTATAATTTTTGTAGACTGTATTCCGTGTTTTGAAATAAAGATACCTAATAGGCTGTAACATAGTCAATAGTTTACAATTATCAAGATATATTAGTTATGAGATCAGGGGCGCAGGCTGTGGGGGGAAGGGGGGTCGAGAGGGTCAGGACCCCCCTAAAATTTGAGAGAAAAAAAGAATCGGTAGTAAAAAAAGTTATAATGTGATAAATATTATAGTGTAGCATGAATAGTAAGCCAGCCATCGTTAATAATGCAGACTGAGACTCAACTTCGCATAATCTATTTTAATAAAAAAAAAACAAGAAATGATGGGGTTTTTTTTTTGCTCATCAAAACCAAACCGGCAACCACGCCCACCCGGACCTTCCGAGTTGGGACCATGCCCCGCCCCGTCGGGCAAATCCTGCCACCACCACTGCTGACCCCCCCTTTCATTCCACCTTGGCTGCGCCCCTGGAGATGTGAGAGAAGCTCTGCTCTGAAAAGAGTATGCTATTATGATTAGGATGATGGCAGTGCTGTAGCCAGCATGCTGAAATTTAAAAAATTTGGCTTTTTAAGCGGGTCTCACCCTTTGAGCTCCAACAGAGGGTTCCAGTCCCTAGAATCCTACGTGACCCCCAGTCTTAGCCTCGTCTGTTTTTCAACTCTGGCTACAGCCCTGGATGAGGCCATTGTAATTGCTTTACAGGAAACTAAAAACAGTTAATACAGTAACATAGTGCAAACTATGAGGAGAACTGCATATAGTGTTATACTCACTCAAATGAAAAGAGCGCTTGCTAGAAATTGGTATTTTAGGCAGTTAAGTCTACTAATGGGCTGTAGGTTTGTATTATCTACTTATCAATGGTTTGGCAAGGACGAGATTTGGCTGGCAAAACATGAAAAGGTAAAGGGGACCTCAAATGAGTGAGTCTCATGCTGAATATATGAGGATTGGCACCACGACCATCTTCCAATCCAAATGCTCACAAACATCTCTGTGTATTGGATTTAATTATTGTAAATATCCTGGCAAGTTTAGGTCAACTAGTGTCAAAGAGAAAAGAAAAGTATATGGCAGAATAAAGCATGCTGTGCAAATAAACAATGGCTTATGATGAGTTGTTATAAAATGCCTGTACAATAATCTATAAACAGTCAACTTGTTTTACTTACCAATTGAAAGCTGGCAATTGGATCCGGTGAACCCCGCTGGACATGAACACTGGTACCACTCTGCACCGGCGACTCCTATTGTAGTGCAGCCCCCACCATTAAAACATGGAGCGATAGTGTTACAAGGATCGGTATACACTGAAAAAAAAAATGTTTATTATTAAAATCCAACAGTAACTCGCCAATTACAGAATTAATACAAGAAGCACTTGAAGAGCGCAAACCTCCGCCAAGCACCCGAAATTCTGGGGAATGCTGCAGCTTTAACCATTTACAGTCTCTGTGCACAGCGTTCTATTTTTTTTTCTCTCTGGTGGGAATTCCACCCACCTTTATTTCAACATCATGTGGTATAGCAACACAACTTGTTATATGTCTACATCATGATTTTTATATGGACCATTACCATGTTGAATACTTCCTCCATTTTTTGCCATACTTTTTACTTGTGAAGCATCGGAATGCTATTCACACACTGCAAAATTTAAAAATGCAGCCGCGATTTCGACCTCGAAGTTGGAAATCAGCCTGTTCGTGGCAACCGATAGGTTGCGCACCGTATTGTGAACCCACCAAATTATAATATATATTATATCTATTTTATCAGAGAGAAAACTACTGACAGGTTTAAAGATGCATTGTCACTTGATTTGTGTAAAATAAAGGTCATCAACAATTATTTTTGAATTGGCCATTTTGAAGTAATAGGAAAGTTATTCACTTTCAATTGAAAAAACTTACGAAAACAGTCATTTTAGCCAATATTATTTCCATTTCATATTATAACTTATTTTTCTGAATTTTTAACCATGACGGTTTGAGGATTCACTTTCAAGAGTTTCATGCATATTAATGAGAATAAGTTGGAAGTGGTACGTTGAAGAAGTGACTGAAAGCCACGACGATATCGAGGCTGAATGTCTAGACAATAGAATGCGAGCCGAGTATTATTGTTTTCCACCTGGACAGTCATCAGTAAAACGGGGAGTCATGCCTGGTAAGCTGTCCTTTAGCATGGGTTATTCGTAGGTTTTCCGTTTACCGAAGCCAATAAAAACAAAATGCATCGGTGGAAATCATAATTTTTTTTGCCATTTACTGTACATAGGAATACAAACACTACATGATTAACATAATATCACAAGGTATCACAAGTTACATGATGTTCTAGTTGTCCTGTGACCAAGTAGATCACATATCTTCAAACCCTATCAATTTAGGCATTAGGCTACTGCTTTTGTGACCTTCCTACAGTATACCACCTGTTGCTTTTGCAAGATATTCATACCGCTCTTTTTTTAAAAAATACATTGAAATTCGAGATCTAGAATAGGGTGTACATAAAATATATCATAAATCCCATGAAAAAAATATTGATTGATGAAAAATTGATGCAAAACCCCAGAAAACCATGCAAAATAGACGATAAGACCCTGATTTTCAACATGGCAACTTTAAGATCGAGTAAAATGTCATGACTGTGGAAAGCCTTCTCCCTCAATTCATTGAGAAAGCGGAAACCACCTTGGGAGCCTTCAGCCTTTGGCATTAAATATTGGTACTGTAGGTATGAGATCGCAGGGACATGATGACGATTGAGTACTACTGTATCCTCACAGCATGCATCCGCAATATCTGTAGTAACATCCATGATCTCCTGATAACACCATACTACAGTTTGGAATTTTCACTTTTTCGGAGCATTGAATTCTGTATTTGTGATACTCGTGCCAAGCTGTAGCAGATCGTTGTAAGACGTAATACCCCGCTGAAGTTGTGTAACTCCTGTTACCACCGTGATGCTTCCTGTTAACTCGTCACACTTCTGTAGCAATAAGTTGTGACTGCTACATATTAGTAGGGATTACCGAACTGCTACGATTTGGTAGTTTAAGTAGTACTGTATTCAATGCTTGCAGAGAGGTTCCTGCTTTCACATCCATCATAAAATCAAGATTACCAACCATCAAACACCATTTGGTTTGACATTTCAAAATGATTTTGGATAAAACATGCATTATGCAGAAATACATGTCATTCATTTATCTGAAGTCTATGTGTGGTAATGAATTATCATGAAAATGTACCTAAATTTATAAGAATTTTGTTTTATTCAGGCGCGGATTTGGGGGGGGGGGGAGGTGCGCAACTGGCACGGGCCCTCCTATTATCGTCAAAACGTAGTTGCGCCCCACTTATAGTAGGTGCACCGGGTCAAAAATTTACCATAAAAACACAAAATACAGCCAAAATAGGGTACCAAATTGGGAGAAAACCATTTTTGTTTATCTTTTTTTGCTCGTCAGGAAATGACTGGCAACTACGCCCACCTGGAGTGGAAAATTGTGCCCCCCGCCAACTCTCTGTGGATCCTGGATCGCCCCTGTTATTTGTGTATACCCAGTATGCCTCAACAAACACTCCCTGAATTATTTTTTTTAAAGCATACATCTTAAAAAAACCTCAGATGGTGAATCCACCGAGACGTCGCCTCCCGGCCTATCATACTGTAGAGCAAGCTCCTTTTTTTTTGCTGAGATGTTAATTTCAATTTTGCTAATCTTGACAAAGAGTGCAAGGTGATCAATTGCTTAGAACTTCCATGAAATTGAATTGTTCATGATTATCTCTAGGAGTTTTGATCAATTAGCAATATAAACAAAAAATATTATATTTATTTAAAAAAATTTACTTGGACAGGCTAAATGGTATCTTGAAGGTTCATTTGTCAATAGGCCTACCAGATTATAATAGTAAACACCTTTCTATTTGTAAAAAATATTTTTGTTCATATAATTTCAGTGGCGGATTCAGGGGGTGCTCAGGGTGCTCGAGCACCCCCTTTGCGGGCCGAAAGGGATTTGAGCACCCCCTTTGGAATGACTGAA
>JAOTQE010079135.1:0-15898 GCA_025631205.1 Nesometra sesokonis
TGATAAATAGTAACATATTTCGCAAAGTGACGTCAGCAAGCTGGAATAGTAGGAATATTTTTAATCATGTGGCGCTCATTCAACCAATCAGTGCAGTTTAAATGTTTGATGTAGAATATAATAACCCCTATCCCTAAAAACAACAAGAATAGTAGCAAGAATACTATTAAACCCTTTTCACACAGTACTCTATATCGGGGATATTGTGGCAATTCGCAAATGCTGGCTTTAGTGCGAAAGGATACTTTTCCATCAACACCCACACAGTGCCGGCATTCATTAGACTGCCTCAGAACCTTATGAGAACCCACTACAACAAATATTACAATGCAAAATTTTGGTTGAAAAGATTCATTGGACCCAATATCAAATATTGTAAGTTTTTAATTGTGATTGAAAATCAAGCTACAAAATTACTGCCCACAATCATCATATCATCACTTGTGATTTATGCCTTGCTTTTAACAAGTAAAATGTCAAGTATCCAAATTTCATCTTCTTTTAATCTTGATGCTTTTGGAACATAAAAGTACTCACAATATAGGCAAAACTATATGTGGCAGAGCCAAGCCAAATAAGGCATTATTTTTGAAAAATTGAAAATTGAGTTATTTACAGATTATGAAACTACACATTACTATCTTTCACATGCAAGAAGTCAGTTTCATACGATGTTTCCTTGTGAAGTTATGAACAATCAAAGTCTAAACATTTAAAATGCAAGTTTTGAGAAAACTGCATTTGAAAATTGCTTATCAGTATACATTTAATAAGCAATCTCACTTTAAATTGCTTTTTTTCAACATTTTTTTATCGTAAATCTGAAAATGTTTAATGTAGTATAAGTTGAACGTTTAATCTACCAGTATGTTTTTGAAATAAAACACAATTTGAAAATATGACATTTTTTTTATTTTTGCTTATTGGGAAAAAATTTGCTTTGCGACTTATGTCTCATTTGGCTTGGCTTTGTCACATATGTATAAAAAATAATGAAAATGAAAAAAAGACTAAATGCATTTGTTTTCATAATTCCAATAGTCTAATAGACGTCATACTAATAGACATACTCCTATTGATTTCAAATTCCAAGGACTTTAGCACACAATACAAAGTAATTTGAGGACCTTTGTCATTTTATTGAGTAATATTATGCATCAATGCTTCAATATCATTACTAAATACAACTTCTAGCTCTGATGTTGGCACCTGTATGTGTCAGAGCCAACCCTTTGAAAAAAACAACACTGTCTGACTAGGTAGGTCTACCATGTTAAATTACTAGGGAGATCTACCTAGCACCCAGAGAACTACCTAGATGATGAATTGATAAGGTCACAAGTTACTGGCAAACTCGATGACACATGATAGGTCAAAGGCTCCCTGAACATGCACTAAAATTCTGAGGTAACAGGACATTCTGAGGAACTAGTGATTGAAAATATGCATATTTTTAACATAATTTCACTGGTTTTTTTTCAAAAAACGTGCATGAGGACCTTGTTACTGTCCCTGAAATAACTGAAATTAATATAAATGTGTCAATACAATGTTAGAAACTCATAATAGTAGAAAAACGCAATTTCTATCATTTTTGCGTGCTACGTGTGCAAAAATGCGCACGTAACTTTTGCAAAAAAAGGGAAATGCTCGAAATGACCTGAAACGTGCTCTAATGTAATTTGATTTCTAGCATTTGAAAAATTTAATGCGCGTGTTAGAGCACTTAATGACGTGCATGTGAGCTAATATGTAACATGACCTAAAGGTTGACTTTAAATTTATGCTCACTGAATATGATGTAGAAATGTTAATTGGTTGAGAAGATATGGTCGATCGAAAAACATGTCATAAAAAACAACTTTGCGTGATGACATCATGCATGGCTGATGTCAATGAATTGCTTCATGTAACTGTTCCTCACCAAGGTCAATGATACCTGAAAATTCCATGTTGCTAGCTTGTGTCAATATTGAGGAATCTTGTTAACAAAATGGGGAGAAAGAAATAAGAATGTAAAAAGATGATTTTCTACAGTAACAAGAGCTGATCCGCTATCCGTAGCGGATAACCTAATGAACAATTACTGTAAACATGAATATGTTGGAGGCACTTGGCCCGGCAAATAAATTACTTTCCAATAAATTAACCTAAAAGATAGATATTCTCTCTATAATTTCTAGAGAATTTTGTGACAATTTTAAGGAGTTTTTCCTTGCCAACTGACTAGCATTGTTTCCACCCATTCCCTAAATAAGAAAAGTTATAATCATTATGATTCAGAAGCTCTGTTCTGCTATTTATTATAAGAGTTTGTGTAAAAAAACTAGCCTTAGAATTTTGAATGGAATAGGAAATTTTAAAAATGATGAGAAAACAATCAATGTTAATTTTAAAGAGGATTCTTTTAGGCTATTGTCTGTTCTATGAAAATAACATAAAGGTCTTAATGGTCTGCCGAAATAAGTAATAAATACAAAAACACAATAAGGGCAACCTTCATTAAGCTAAATCAACAACAACCTTCAATACAAAGTATATTGCATTTTGCAATTTATAACATCAATAAAATGCGCCCTTGCAAAAGTACAATCTCATAACGATAACAAATCTAATTATAATGGGAAGGTAGAATATCTGAAAGAAAGTGTCAAATGTAAGATAATAACACAGTTAACTCTCCAAAGACTGGCCACCGTTGACGATTCAATAAACCGTAATATTGTTCATACAGTATGTAAATTTTGAGAAGTTTAATATTTATGTAATATTGAATAACTTTGAGGTTCCAAAAAACATTGTTTGAGCAGTGGCAAAATGAAGACGAGTTCAATATTTTGCCACAGCGAGTACAATATTTTTCGGTATCTCCTGAAAATAGGCATCCAATATTATAATTATTATTCAATATAGCTTACTTGTAAGTACCAATTTGTCAGGGATTAGCCTAGTCCTAGACCTATCCTAGGGCCTAGGCCTGTAGCGCTGGTGCCGAGGCCTAGCTAGCCTAGGGCTACATCTTCCTAGGGCTACATCTTCAAAATTAAAATCCATGTCTTTCTCTCATAAAAAAACATTAACAACAACTCTTGTAGGTTTCTTTCTTAATTAGTAATTGTTCATAATCAACAATAGGTAGTCTAAAACGTCTGAAACGCCGATTTTCAACTGGTAGTTAAACAAGGCTACCTCTTGTTGTACGTTCGCCACTTACAGTAAAAACAATTCTCTAGCTTGTTTATTGTAATTATACAATCATACATTGTATATTCGTTCACTTTTGGACAAAGTAAAATCCAATCGTAAACGTTTCTGGACCTGGATCAAGACGAAAACTAAATCGTTTTATCTGTCTACATTGACATACTGACAGGGTTGCGGAAAGTGCTAAAGAGAAAGCTTTGCTTAAATTCTTTTTTTTATTCTGTTTTTCAAAACCAAATTTTTCCATTAACTGACCAACATCTAGCTCTTCCAAAGGCTTCTCTTGATTCTCTATCTTTACCATTCATCGAACCTGATTTTGTTTACAAATTTTTAGTTTCCATCAAAACACATAAAGCATCTGGTTGTAAGTAATCATGCATTAAAAGTGGGTGCAAAGCCTCTCTCAATACCTATCTGCAACATGTTTAACAAATCGTTGTATTTGGAAGCTTTCAAATGTTGTCCCAATTCATAAATCAGGTACAAAGAAGTGGGTAACTAATTAACGATCAATTTCGCTGCTGCCTACCATCTGAAAAATCTTTGAAAAAGACTTATGTTTAATCATATTTGGCTCATGTCTCTCCTGCCATTTCCCATTGTCAACATGGCTTCGTTCCTTGTACAGTAGGTCCTGCGAAATAAAATCTTGCTTGCCTCCTGACTACTGTGTATGGCGCCATTGTTGACAGAAGGCAATGTGATATTATTTATACAGATTTTTCAAAAGATTTTGATATAGTTGCATATAATTTGCTTTTTTTTAAATTACGATTTTGTTTTAATCCTCAGCTTTTGTCATGGTTTAAACAGTTTTTAGATGGTAGGTGACAGAGAGTAGTAGTAGAAACATTGTCATGACTTCCAGTTCTCTTTGGTTTCCCCCAAGGCTCCATCTCCTTTTTAACCTGTATGTGAATGATATACCATCTTTATTTGCTAATTCCGAATGTCTCATGTTTGCAGATGACTTAAAAATTGTTAAAACTATCAAAGGTATTGGAGATGCTGAGAAGCCTTAGGATCGAACTAGCCAAATTTTGTTTTGTTCTTGGTTTTATTTATAGGGTATGGTCTTAAATTCACTATTTTGTCCATCACCTTAAATAAAAATAAATTAAATTATGTATATTTAGTGAATGACAAGCCCATTAATCCGGTGCTTTATCACCGTGACTTTGGTGTTTTTTGGACAGTTCTCTCTTTTACTTTTAATGTTGATCATCTTCTCAAGAAATCAAATAGACTGCTTGGGCTGATGTGGCATAACTGCAAATACCTGGACCCCTCTTCTAAACTTTACTTATATACCACCCTTATTCAACCTAATTTAGATTTCTGTTCTGTTATCTACAACTCAATTTCTAAAACCCAGGCATCGAGGATTGATCGCCTTTACTTCAGGTTTTTGCACTACATCAGCCACAACCAGAACATTAATTCAAATAATAGCAAAATAATTCCTTCCTCCTCTCCCTTGTCCCGTAGGTTTTTTAATGATTTAATTTTTCTCTATAAATGTATGCATTCAATGTTTGATTGTGATCTAGTTTCTAATCTTGGCCTCTGTGTACCATTCATAATTTAAGAAATAATAATATTCTTAACGTCCCTTTCAGTAGAGAAAATGTTTTAAAAAAATGGGTTTATTAGTAGGTAAAGTTTATCGTATAATTCAGTTCAGGTCCATCTGCATATTGATATTTTTTTATTTTAATCTGTCTCTAGCCACCCCCTCCCCCCTTATGAGACAATACTCATACGAATGCTACCATTGACCACCAGGTATTGTCATACCAAGAAATTTAACCCTATGGCAACATGCATCCTTCTACACAGCTTTTCAATTTTTCCTCATACTGTCACATGATGGAACGTTCTGCCTATTGCCACTCTTGCACTTCATCTTCTGAGTGGTTACAAAAAGGCAATTCTAAGTCTGCCTTTGGTGGGTACACAAATTTTACTTGCACCAATGTAGCTTTTTGTGCACATTGCTACTGTTTTGTAAATAATTAATTTGAATTGTTACACAATAATGGTGTTTACACGCAAGCATCCACCACTCTTGACATAATGTCCAGACTGATGGAGCCTGTTGAATACACGCAAGCATCCACCACTCTTGACATAATGTCCAGACTGATGGACCCTGTTGAATACACGCAAGCATCCACCACTCTTGACATAATGTCCAGACTGATGGACCCTGTTGAATACACGCAAGCATCCACCACTCTTGACATAATGTCCAGACTGATGGACCCTGTTGAATACCGAAGTAGAAGTAGATACTGTTCATTGACTGCTACTATGTGATGGGTTTTGTGGAGCATTGGTTGAATTCATTTTATGAATTAATTTATCATGATAAACTTCCCAAGATCCTGATAATTATCGTGCTCTAGAAGAACACGTTAGCAAGGATTAACATGCTAAAGAAGATTGTGATAATAGCTTTCTGGCTGATTCAAATAGAACATCATGATAATGAATATCACGATAAATTTTGAGTGTGAACCCAGCTACTGTCTTGTGTTTAACACCTGTTATTAGAAGCATAATTACTTTCTGCTCTACTACATCATGGTTTTGTTGGACCAATCATGGGTTCTAAGGAGCAATATGAACAAGGTGGCACTGTCTTGGGCTTAATCACAATTACTTTCTGCTCTACTACATTCTTATGTATATTGTTAGACTACTTCTGGGCTCTGAAGAGCAATAACATGACACTGTCTTGGCTTGAACTACTGGTTTCTGCTCCACTACATCCTTGTGTATTATTAGTGGAAGAATTCATAAATGGATAAGACACATTAGCTGCCAATGATGAAAAATATTCGCCAACTGGTTGTTGTTGTTGAGAGCATTGGGAACAAATATACTTGTCAAAACACCAAGGATTTTCCTTGTATTCGTCTCAGATAACATTGCATGTCACCACATGGTACAGTTAAACCCTTTTTACACAGAACTTTGAAATGAGAATATTGCAGTAACTTGTGAATGTCGGCTTTAGTGTGAAAGGGTACTTTTCTGTCTGCCCACACAGCTATATTACCATTCTATTACCCTTACTAGTTTAGGCCGGATGTATGTGAAAGGGTCTACTTTATATTGCCAGCTTACACGGTGAAGCAGATCTAAGAAAGTTGGAAGAAATCGTAAAAACAGCAACTCTTTTAATTAAAACTGCCAATTTATGAATTTTCATTGGACCCTTTTATAGTCATAATGCTAAAATTTGACCTTGTGTGAAATGGTTTAGACTGGCAATAATGCCGGCATGGTTATCGTAACATTGCAGTACCTTCTGTGTAAAAGAGGCATTGGAAAAATTCCAACTCTAATATTATGTAATAATTGCACCCACTATTGTTTAGAATATAAATATTAGCCTTTTCAACAAGGTGACTAAAATGTAGCAGCCTCTGTTTATTCTGTCACACACAGATGGCAAAGAACACCTTAAAAAGAATGGAAATTTGATGTGAAACAAAAAAAAACACTTACTGTTCTTGTTTGTTCTTTTCATGAAGAAGACCAAGGCTGAAGATGAGGGCAGCAGTTGTAAAGTTTTCCTCCTCTTGTGCCATTCGTTGATCACGTCGGAGCATGGTTAGCGCTAGTTGGCGCTCTCTTTCTTTTTTAAGTTGATCTTGCTTCTGTTTTAGTAAAGCTAAAAGAGCTTCTTTCTCATCTTCAAAATGTTGATCAAGATATTGCAATACATTCTAAAAGAAAATATGTCAAAGATCGTTAAGAATGAATGCCACATCTGTGCCTTTAAAATTGCTTGTCCTTAAAGATTATTTAATTCTTGAATTGTTAATTCCTGATGATGACATGTTTTAAGTTGAAATATTGAATCCAGTCATGATGGTGTGTATCTCATTACTTGGATTATGTATTACTGTATACTTGTTTGCTCAAAGATTGTCATAAAGAGTCTGCTTTCTTTTTAAATCTTTTTAAATTTTAATTTATGTAATCTAACCTTCCAGATTATCAACTTAGTGAATAACATTTACCTCAGTTGGCTACAGTGGCGGCGCTATGGGGAGAGGGAGTACGGGAATGAATGGGGTGCTGGGCTGGGGGGTGTTGATGGAGGGGTGGAGATGGGGGGTACAGCCCCCGTTGGGGGACTGTTTTCCTCGTCTGAGAGAAATTTATGATTTACTCAGGGGATTTGTAGGTCCAGTCAAGACCCCAATATACCAAATGGGCTAAAACGGCACACTTTTTTTTGCTCGTCAAATTGCAATCTGAGAACACACCCACCAAAACTGGCCTATCTGTCAGGGGTTACCCTCCCTGTAGGAGGCATTGCCCGACCATCAGGCAATTCATTTTCGCCTGGTTCCAGACGAACATGAAATGTTGTTTCCTTGATGCTTATTTACACAAACTTACTTAAATGTATATACAAAACATACACAACCTTACTGTGCATGATATATACAAAAAGAAGTAAAAGTAGATTATCTTTGAAATGTTGAGTTTTTAAACATGGATTTGTGGACAAATTATTTCATACATCAAGTTGTTTTGCATTTTAGAGGATGAAGTTTACTTGAGTTGTTAACCACAAATTCATCCTGTAATGGGTATAATATATCTTCCAGTATTTTCTTAACTTGGTTAATTACATCACGTTGTATACTTCGTCAAGGACCATAACATTTTTACCTATTACTTTACTTACACTTTTCATTATTCGGTCAAGTTTCTTCTTATTATTTATACTGAGACTATTGTACCAGACCACACAATTAAATGAGTTATCTTTGGTGTTTCACACTAAAATATTCCAAATCAATCCAGTAAATCTAAATTTAACATTCTTTGATTAAATTAAGAATACATGAATTAGGTTTAGGTTTAATAGTTAAACCAAATTTAAACTATTTGCTATTGACAAACTAATTGATGGGAGTGAAAAATTGTTAGGCACATGCTCACCCTTTGTTTCTTGTTCTCCTCAATTTCCTCTTCATCTAGTACCATTTTCTCCAGTTCATCCTCATCTACTGGTTCTCCAGCTGCTTCCTTCTCTTCCTTAAGCTGCCGCAGTCTTTCCAATCTCTTTTGCATAATGGCTTCATGTTCTGCCTTGGTGTAGCCAAGCAAAAGTGCCAGTTCTAAGCAAAATAGCAAAATGGAAAAATAAGGGCTAAACAATTTTATTAGAAACAGTTGTGGGGCCCACCTGACGCAGCCCCTCTTTTGGCTTGGGATATTATTTGAACCTAAATAAATTATTGTTCGTAATGAATTTTCCCAGACTATCTACAAATACCAATTGAGTACAGAATATCTCACCGGGCTCCCTCTATTCAGCTCTGCTGTATCCTTCTCGGAGAAATAAAAATGTAAAATAAGCCAATAATTTAGAAGAAATGAATAATGTTGCTTTTTTTCCTTTTTTCTGTAGTAAAGTATTAGTATTAGTATTAGTTTTTAAGTGTTTTTAAGTGCATCCGATGCCTTGTTCCAGATTATCTATCAGCCCGATTACATTGCTCAAGGTGCACTGGTCTCAGGTCTGGTAATGACAATAGTTTGCTTCAGGATATGACACCAATCAACTTGCTCATAACCTCACATCACCAGATATTTTCTTATGCTGCACCTCACTACTTAATTACCTGCGATCAGCTGACTCCATATTGGCATTTAAGAAAGCTATTCAAACCTATTTATTTCCAATAGACTAGGTTGTAGGTAGGCATAGATGCCAAACAGAGCTATGGGACCTGTGAACACTGTCCAGGCGGCTTTTGTGCCTTGAATTGCAGAGAAAGGAGTGGTGGTGTTTGAGTCCGCTTCATTGTTTTTTTTATATGGCTTTTCCTCTTCAACAGTATAAAACCTGTAGCACTCTAATCGTAATGAAGTAATGCTATATAAATGTTCCATTATTATTATAAAAATTATTTTTTTCATGTTGCCATTTAAATACAATGTTCATTATTTTTAGTTTACCATCCTTTCAAAACTTCAAAGATTGACTGTATGTACAAACAAGTTTAACACCACCTGTTTTAAGCTGGGTTTAAACCAAGCTTTCATCAAGCTATGGCTAGAATACATCTAGATTAATGAACTCATTTCACTATAATTGTTCTCTCAGAAATTATAGTTAGATATTTTGAATTGCAATTTCATTGGTGTTCACTAACATGACAAAACATGTATATATTCAACCTGATTGATTAACAATTTTTGCCACCTCTCTTTTTCAGTTCATAGCAACTGGTTTTAGCTGTTTAGTAAGTAGACTTAGTTCTTAGTTGAGGAAACTAGTTAATAATTCAGCATTCACACTGAAAATTAGATTTGGTTACATGAGGGCACTGATCTAAATCTATGATCCAGTCACAGTTCAATGTGAACTCAACTTCAAACAACATTGATATTAATCTTAATTTAAGCCTGTTTTACTGTAAATTGTAATTACTTCAATAAATGTGGTAAATTTAGAGAGTATAATACAATCAGTATGATCTGATATGAACATTAATTGTACAGAAGTCTACCTTTTTGATTCTTGATGTCATCTCCCAGCAGTGCCAGAGCTTGGTCATACTTTCCCTTTTTACAGAGGACTCTCTGCTGTAGCTTTAGTTTTGTTATCTTAGCTTGCCTCTCTTTCTCTGACAGTTTAGCCCACTTAGCTTCACCCATCTGTTTCATCTGGGCCTAGAAAATAAAACCAGAGAAAATAAATTTGGAAAAATGAAAGATTATGAAAAAAATTACATTTGTACCAAAATTCCTCTGTTGGTTTCTTCCTTTTTTCTTTATTTGACTAAATACTAGTAATAACATTAAGACTGTTTTTTTGTTGATCGTTAATCCTGCTATTAAAATAAGTTAATGACTTCAATTACTAACATATTATGTAAATTTTAATTGTTATATTTTTCGAGAATTGTTAGATGATTCACAACATAACATATACAATTAACTAACATATACAAGAGTAATTTCTTTCATTTGTTTATGGTAATTTCATTTTTGTCACAAAGTTATTCAAATTCCATTGCACATAGTACAGTAAAGAGTAAAAATTAAACTGCTGATCATGATTTTAATTTTATCTCTAACTTTCTGATAAAAATTCAAAATGGCATTTCAATCAATGTTTTTGGAATAATGATTGACAGTAAACAGGCTTAGAGTTACTATGGGTGTTAATCTTGTTAACCATTCTTTGTGAACAAGTGGCAGAAGTTGCAAATTGAATTGTCCAGTTACTGACTATTGCAATGAAAACCAATAAAATATTTGAAAAAAAGTGGTTGGTTTTAACATTGATTATGACGTACCATTAAAGTTGGAGGAGCTGAATTTTAAAGTTAAATTAATGATTTTATAAGTGATTGCTTGCAAACATTTCCTGGAATAACAAATATCGGACATATAAATTATTAAGTTTGTCACTGTTTGGTGTTACAGGAGTTGTGATGGGGTTTACATCACGAAACATACAATACATACTTCCAGATACAGTAGTATTCTAAAAGTTTAGTTTTTTTTTTACTTCCTATTTGTGTTTGATGAAAAGGATATACTGTAAAACCCTTTATTTTCGTGGCCCTAAATTTTCGCGATTTCACGATTTCAAACATTTCGCGGCCTTTTATTTTTGCGATGGGACGTTTTAATAAATATCATTTTCGCGATTTTTAACCTTTATGTTGCACACAATGACTGTTATTTCAAAATACTGATTCATTTTATCGATAATAAGGAGATGTTGAGAGCCGAAAAAACTTATATAAGAGATGCACGTATTACATATCGAATTGTGAATAGTAACAAAATTATTATTTCACGAAATAAACATGTTTTTAGACGACCTTCTTAGCCTCACTATATTGGACTTTGTTTGTCGGGGACCACGCCGTGGTGTCCCGATTTCGGCAATCATATCGATAGCGGCAATAGGCCGAGGCCTACTCTGCTCTCTTTCGTGGGGGATCAGTCATTTAGATTACTGTTTGTTTGTAGTATTTTTGTCGTGATTCATGAATGATTGTCATTTAAACAAAAGAGACAAGATCAGTTATTTATACATTATGATATCTTTAGTAAAATCTGTTTTTGGCAATCGATTTTCGCGCGCCCTTAATTTTTGCGATCGACGTGTCATCGCGAAATTCGTGAAAATTAAGGGCGCGCAAAAATAAAGGTTTTAACAGTATATTTCATTGTGCCCAGAATAGTAAAGAATAGGATTTAAGTGGATCCACACAGTTTTTTAACTTTGAATATCACATACCATGGATGCATTGCATTAAAAAATACTGGATACTCACCTCCTTAATGAGTTTGTCTCTGAGTGCATCATACTTGTTCTCAATCGCTTTTATCAGCTCCTGCTCAGAGATAGCATCCGAGGGCGCTTTCAGCTCTAGAAGCGCTCTAGCTACGTTGTCATTCCAAGAATTTGACCTTGCCATATACTGCACAAGCTTTAATTGTGTTAACATGCTGATCGACTGAAAGAATAAGCAGTTTAGTTAGGCACAATTCAATGATGATTTTTAACTACTGTAGTAAGAATGGTTGGTAATGTAAATGCTGTACATAATAGGAAACAACAACCTGAACGTCAAAGACATGCAATGGAAGTGCTAAGTGAACTAAATTTCCGTTATGGCCACGAAATGATATATATATAACCAATGTCATGTGACATAAAAAATCCACCAACCAGACGGCAAGAACCTATTTTGGTGTGTTATAACAGAATGTTTCAAAGAGATAGAAATTACATCACTTTAAAAGGACATAATAGCCTTCTGCAAATGATAGTAAGAACGAAACAAAATGGTTCTACAATGTCCACTGAATAGTGCCCATTTGAAAGCCCTTCACATCCTCACAGAAAAGTCAAATATAAATTACTGGAGGCATATTAAATTTTCAGGTTTTTAGGTCCGTGCAATGCGGATCTTAGAACCTCACTTAGAGTTCATTTCCACAGTTCATCGTCTTTTTTTAAAGTTATACCCCAGGATTCCCCGTAGACCTAAAAAACAAAAAAATGCATTTCACACAGTAGTGTACAATACAATCAATATTATCAAGCGCAGTGTAGCTCAGTCATTAAGACATTGTTTAACATGACAGTTCTACCAAAACGAAGGTTGTGAGTTTGATGCTTGTTAAGGCAGGACACACATATATTATTTTTTATGCATTTTTTTTCCAATTTTTAAATGTATTCGTTTTTTCCATATTATCAACATTTTAGTTTGTATGAAGGAACATTTTAAACAATTTAAAATGCTTTTTACTTAATTTTCCCTTCCAAATTTCCTTGCTAAAAACTGCAAAAATATTTTAAAATTTTAATGCGACGAGTCTTACTTCTGGAGAGTAATTAATGGAATATGGCTTTTACATCCAAAAAAATCTCAACGAAACTGCGAACCTGGTGAGTGGTTGGTCTTGTTTAAATTTAATTTAATTTATTCGTCTCTAAAAAATTAACAGTATAGTACAGAAAGAGCATAAAAATAAGGAAGACATGAGACAGGACACCCCAAAAATGGATTAAATCACTTAATTATTTCTTACTTGTGATTTTAAATCACTCATTAGATATTCGGTCTCCTTATCCTGATGTTCTTGGAGATCTGCCAGTATCACAACCTCAACTTCACTGTCCGTGGCATCTGGATTAGTGGCCCTTAACTCAAGTAATCCCATTTCCATGGCATATGAAACAGCTTTCTAAAAATAGAAGACAAAGAGAAATATTGTTTATTTATTGATACTACTGTAACATTTACATAAAATTACTAAGAGCATATAAGTGGAGGTCTGTCATTTTAAAGTGATGATGATGATATTATTGGTACTTCATAATACTAATACAAAACATTTTAAAATAATTACTACACACTTTGAATATGTCCATCTGTTCTGTATCATCTTCTTTCTCTGGCCCATTGTCTCTCCACTGCCTTCGCTGCTCCTTCAGATCCAAAATCTTCATCTGCCTCTGTTCCTCTGTCATAGATTTAGCTGCTTTCCTTGCATCTGCATCTTTTTCTTGCAGAAGCTATTTATATACAAAAAAAAAGCAATTAAATTAAAGCAACAATTATATATTCTGAAAGACAAAATGTCATGCTCGTTCAAATAAACTCAAGGGTGATTAGACATTGTAGCATTTTTTTTAGTAAAAATAAGCATTTACTTTTTACTTTGAATGGAGTGCTTTCAAACTGGGTACTTTTGAATATTATGAAAAAATTTATGGAATACTATTATGTCTAGTTAAGTTTAATAACAATAGCGCTGCTTTTTGACAGTATTAAATTTATTCAAGAGTAATAAAACATTAAAAAGGTTATGTTTGTGATACTACATAATTAAAAGTTACCCTATACAATTTAAAAACAAACATGTAGAATTCAAACATTATATGTACAATTAAAACATGCAATAAGCAATTAAAATATGCAATTCATATTACGTTGTATACAAAAAGCGTGCTACTGAAACTTCTATTTAAAATCGCTTAAAATTTATGAGATACCTTAATCAAGACATCCCTCTCCGTGGCATGTTTGATCTCCATCTCTTTGATCACAGCATCTTCCATGCCAACTCTGTCATTTGGATCCTCTGGCATTGGCACAGGAGCTTTATTTTCCAATTTCTCTTGTGACTCCTTGAGATTTTTCTTTCTTTGATTGAGGCGATCTTTAGCAAGTTGTAATTGTCTTTTCCGTTCTTGTTCCTTTAGTTTCTCTCTGTTAATAAAAGATTTATATTTCTCTATTTATAATATACTATGTAAACATTTGTATTAGGAAGCTGTCGTTTACTTTTTTTAAGATACACTAGTAGAAAGTAAGCATTTAACCCTTTCACTGCTAAACACATTTTAAGGAAACGATTTTTAAATAAATGCCAAAAAATACTACAATAAGTTATTTTGAATTTTTTTTGTGCGTTTTATGTGAGATATATATGGGCCTATAGAAATATGGGGGACATTTAGTAAATTTAATATTGTCACATGAAGTCATGGCAGCCATATTGGAATTCCCGTTTTCATTATCGTGAATACGCTACTTTTTCCCAAAGAAACACTTATGGTATCTGCTTTTTTGTACTGAAAAAAAATGGTAAAACATAGAGGGCGCCATTATAAGAAAATTATTTTTTATTTATTGTAACTATCTCAAAGGTGTTAGAGGAACTAAAGATGGTGTGTGTTAGTATAGGCAAAATTAAGAATAATGAAATAATTAAATAAGTAAATATATAAATTTAAAAATGCATCAAATAACTATATTTACAAGAGTAAACCATTTGAATACCATTATGACGTATTTGCATATGAAGAAATAATAAATGCTCTTTCATTTTTTTAACGAAAAAACAAAAGAGAGGAGCACATTGTAATAATAATAGTATGACATACGCATCTTCTGCTTGTGCAGTGAGTCCCATGACTAGGGCGGCAGCTTCAAATTGATCTTCCCTGCGTGCCATTCTCTGTTGTCGCTTCAGCTTAGCAAGTTCAGCCTGTCGCATCCTCTCATTCGCCAATCTTTCATCTCCCTCTCTCATTCTCCTAAGAAGTGCATCCCGTTCCTATGGATTCAAGAAGTTATCTAGATATTAACTTCACTTTCAAAAGTAGAATAAAAATTATCATTTTTTGTCATACTCTTATTAGTGTTATTATTTATTTTATATTTTTATAAAGGGAAACTTTATTTTCCAACTGTTACCCTAGCAACAACATTAAAATGGAAACATGAAATATAAAACAATGAAAAGGTTGTGCTAAAAATACTAGACATAAATTGATTCAACATAAGATGATATAGATATTAATAATATATTACCATAGTTTTCAAAACTACAAAAGATAAGTATATACTGTACATAGTTCAAGCAATGAGATACAGGCTATCACCTCAAGATTTCAACACAAACACAAATTAGGTTATCATCTTGAATGCACAATGGTATGTTATTACTTTAAGTAGGTGAACTTTCTGTTGTTTGGAAGAAATAATATTCAAGATGTCAACTACTTTGTGTTACTGAACATAGTTGCTTATATTGAACCACAATTTTTCAAATGAAATGCCAATAGAGAACTTTTTGTTGTATGTTTAAAAAAAATGTAGAAAATATATCAATATATGAAGTTATATATACTGGATTGATTTATCCTTGTTCAATGATTGGTTAAAAGCATGTCACTTAATCAAACCTAACCCAACCACCAAAGTAATATTTATGGATCTGTAAATAGTAAAAGACTATTTACGGATTCTGTCCCACTTTCAATACCAGATGGCACTATCTCATGGGACCCGGCGCTGGTACCTGTTGCGACCGCAACAATCAAGAAAAAAAATGAATCAATAAATCAACAAGAATAAACAAGAATGCATGAATGAAAAGCTCTGGATTAAAACTATGGGTTGCTCAGTGACTGCAAAAGTACTATTTGCTTCGGATTGCGCCCCTCAGCTAACAGTACTTTCGCAGTCACTTTGGAATAGAATAGTTTTAACCAGATAGACCATGGGATGACTCTGATTATCGTTCAGTTGCATAGAGCATACTTACTATCCATGTTTCCTTGATACAATTATTATTATAAAAATGTAACAAACTCTATACACAATGTTGCCAA
>JAOTQE010079146.1:0-15898 GCA_025631205.1 Nesometra sesokonis
TATACTCCTGGGTGGAGAGAGGCAACGTGGATAAAGTGTCTTGCCTAGGAACACAAACAGCTGACTGAGTGAGTCTCAAACCGCCGACCTCGTGACTGGAAGCCCGAAATGCCACCGCTGCGTCAACTGCTTCCACAGTTGGTGCAGCGGTGTAATAAAAATAATGAGAGTGTAATAAAAATAATGAGAAGTCTATTATTGGGAATTTAAAAAAATGAATGTACTCCTATGATTTATTTTATAAAAATTAATCAAACTAAGAAAGGAGCAAGTAATTATACATAGCACAATGCTCACTCTACACATTTGTCAAGTCACCAATGGCTACTGGAATTCTCCTTCTGGCTAAAATAAAAATGACCACTTTCGCCAAATTGGCTTTGTCCCATTATTTTCATCATTTTCACAAGAGTACAAAACATAATCTTTTTTGGAACCCCCTTCCCCCTCCTTAAAGTGCACATAATAAATGGATTTTTTCATACAGTTTAATGACACAAAACATTCAAAACCCAGTTTATTTGATATCTTTTATAACAACTGAATCTAATACTATACCTGCAAATAAGGTTTTTAAGACTAAAAAAGTGATAAATGGATTGCCCATATAACATTTTAAAAATAATCATTTTTTTATTTCAAAAGCATACATTCATTAAAACCCCTCCCCCAGCGAGTTTTGCACTCTTGTGGAAATGGTGAAAATTATTTTTAAAAAAACTGTCCATTTGGCAGCCATTTCTATCGATTTTTAAAATGTGGCTAAAGAATTTATAATTTGGCTAAAATAAATTGATTAAAATTCAGCCAGAATTGCACCAAGTTTAATAGGTTTTTAATATTAACCCAATTTTTAAATTTTTCCACAACTTGGTGGTTTTGCCGTGACATGCCTAATATGATTAATTAAAAACAATGAAACTAAAATAGAATTGATATAATATTCAAACTCTACACTTGTAATAATTTACCAAAGTTACTGTTTTAATTAAAAGATAATTCAATATTAATGGTTACTGGTACCATTATCCGCACAATATGCAAATAGATTGCAAAGACCATAATACCACTATAGTTCATGAGAACTTTAACTATACAGTACTTGTTTATTTTACCTTATTTGCCGGAATTATTGCTCACTTTACGCCTTTAATAATTACTTGCTTAAATTGATATGTAAATTTGTTTCTGTTATTATAATTCTGCAATAGGTAATGTATGTATATACACATTTCATACCACCTGGTGTTTAAACACTATAGTGTTTTAGGGAGTCATGAACTTGAGCTGTCTACTTTTTTTTTGGTTTCTTTTTTGTCTGTGAGCACGATAACTTTTGAAAAACACAAGATATCTTCACCAAATTTTCAGGATTACCTTATCAGTAAATATCACGGATGAATTTGAAAATGGGCACCCCATGTCAAATGGCTTGGCCGCCATGTTGGATTAAAAAAGAAAACACCTTTTTGGTCACTACTTCCACACCAAAACCTGAAACGTCCTCTAATTTGAAATTTGCACTCTTTACCTTACTCCAACCGACGAGTTTGAAAATGGGAACCCCATGTTACATGTCTTAGCTGCCATCTTGGATTTTTCAACAACCACGTTTTCAGCCACTACTACCATACAAAGTTACCTTACTCCGACTGGGTGGTAGAATACTGTTAACCTCTAATTTATCATTAAAATAATTAGAACTGCAATCATAATATTGATTTTTGGTGCAAGTCTAGCACTATTTTCATGATTGATAAATATTTTTATTATATTTGACAATTACAGCAAAGCTTAATACATATTTCCAAGCATTGAAATACATGCCATTATATGGGGTTCAATATTTCAACACTAATTATGTCATCATCATTAGGCAACACAATGGTATATATTTCAGTACTTGGTGTATGCATTATACTTTGATGATGACATAATTAATGTTGAAATATTGAATCCCAACAGGATGGTATATTTCAATACCTCGTGTATGGATTATACTATGATGACATAATTAATAATCAAATATTGAATAACAACACGATGGTATATTTCAATACCTCGTGTATGTGATATACTTTGATGATGACATAATTAATGCTGAAATATTGAATCCCAACACGATGGTATATATTTCAGTATTTGGTGTATGCATTATACTTTGATGATAACATAATTAATGTTGAAATATTGAATCCCAACACGATGGTATATATTTCAGTATTCGGTGTATGCATTATACTTTGATGATAACATAATTAATGTTGAAATAATGAATCCCAACACGATGGTATATATTTCAGTATTTGGTGTATGCATTATACTTTGATGATGACATAATTAATGTTGAAATATTGAATCCCAACAAGATTATATATATTTCAATACTTTGTGTTGCATTTCACTTTCTTATCAGATGAACCAGTGGGCCATATATGTTTAAAATCTATTACTGTACAATACAGTTGTAAAAGATACTAGGCCTATATTTATTTTAATTACAAAAAATTCATTTACATTACATCACATTGACCGAATTATTAGTAGCTGCTGGCAGTAGGGAATATCAATTAAATGTTGTGACGCACAGAATCTATACACACATTCTCATCTCAGTTCGGGTACACAATATTTTGTAGCAGTACATCTAGTAATTAGTCCATTGGTACTTGCTCTACCGTCTGCAGTTGTCTTCATGAATGCAATATTCTAATATAATGATACCATGTTATAACATCCTGTTTCTAGCAGTAACGAAAAATGGTCAGTGAACCTATGCAAAAAGCATTGCTATTTATCACTATTTTATTGCTAAGCTTATGATGTTATATGTTGATACAGTATGTTCGATTTAAACAAATTGCATAACATTGAAATAAAAATAAAAATTGTATTTTTGGACGGTTAGTGAACCCTTATACTGTAAAGCCCTAAATTTTCACGGCCCTAAATTTTTCGCGATTTCATGATTTGAAACATTTCGTGACCTTTTATTTTTACAATGGGATGATTTTAACAATTATTATTTTCGCAATTTGACCTTAGGTTTATTACTAGGTTTAACACAATCACTTTATTTGTTCATAAACTTGTTTTGGGCCAATAATGATGTTAGTTTTGAAAATTAATAGTATGTACCATACCTGTCCATTGATGATGACAGCGACAGGCCCCGATCCACTGAACTCTTTATCTAGCACTGGGTCACGATCATTTTGAGCCTAAGCCTAGCCTAGATTCGATCGAGTCGCAAGGCTCACCAAGCATGTCTCGGTAGGCCCATTTCACACGACAAATTCCATGATTTTTCACCCATTATCGCGTAAAATACCAGCTACGATCGTTTATTGAAATATTGATGTACATTTTGAAAAGAATCTTTGCAAAAGTTGGAAGTCTATTTTCGTCGTTAGACCTAGTTTAATTCTTTTTTCCATTGCCCATGTGACTCGTAGTCAACCCGGAAGCGAGCGAGTTGGATGTTAGCGCCACCAAAACTTTTCTTTGGAATTTCCTCTCAAATTGAATCTATTGATCAGAAAGGAGATTGAAACCAAAACTCTACTGGACCTTACTTAGCAGAAACCATCGTGAAGGCAAACGACGTGATGCATATTTTCACTGTTTTGTTGTAGTATTTATGTGATTTGTGAATAATTGTAAACTAAACAAAAAGAAACAAGCGGATTATTTCTTGTATTTGTCACTGTCAATCATTTTTGACAAATAAAAATCTTCGAGATTTTCTCGAGCCCTTAATCTTTGCGATCTTCATGTCATCGTGAAATCTGCGAAAATTAAGAGCACGTGAAAATGTAGGGCTTAACAGTATACAAGAAAAAAGCCCTATATAAATACTCAATTTTTATTATTAACTTTAATGGAGAGAGTGTAGAATCCAGGGGCGGATCAAGAATCCGTCGAAAGGGGGAACGCACATTTCCATTCTGGGTGGGCGTGGTCATTAAGAATTTCCTGACGAGAAAAAAAAGTGTCATTTCCCCGTTTTTGGTTCTCTGGTACCGTATTTTAGCCGTATTTTGGGTTTTATTCTAGAATTTTTTACCGGCGCAGCTAATATAAGGGGGGGCGCAACTACTTTTGACGATAATAGTGGGCGTGTGCCGGTTGCACCTCATCCTAAATCTGCCCCTGGAATCTGTTTGGGCTCATTGCTTTTTCTCCCTCCAGGTACATTCTACCGAATACAAAATATCATCATCATCATAATCATATCATCATCATCTAATCATTATCTCATCATATCATCATCATCCGGACACCAGATGTAAATTGTCAATGAATTAGATCAATATTAGGAATTTCAGAACCAGACATAACATTTCATAAAGTAAACACTGGCCAATATAATCAAATAATAATAATAATTAATATATATCTGGATACTATTTAAATTATCAATGAAACATATTAATCAACAAAAAGTTTATTCCTAACAGCTTCTTATCTGATAGTAACAAGATGAGGTGACCAAATCTTTAAAGTAATAATGTCCACACGATTATAGTGAATTTTCTCAAAACATAGGACTACATTCAGCACCTTTAAGAAAACATAGCCTAGAAAATGGTAAGGTCAGGGCTGAAGGGAGATCCATAAACCCCCAGACCATCTCTAATAGGCTTAGCCCATATTAGACAGTTTCCACCTATTAGACATCCGTGTCAATATTTCACCCTAGATAGCTAAAACCAGTCAACCAGACTGCACTGACAGCATCTTCCTTATACTAGACATGAGTTTTAATTAAACATAGAAAGCATCTATTTTTAGATGCCATTATCTAGTGCCACCAACGTCATTACATTATTAAATCAATACCTCGAAGGCTGGGACCAGGCTTACAATTACAGCACGTACACATTGACCAATTAATACTACAGATCTATAAACTACAAGCCAACTGCCTGTCTCACATTATATTTGCCTTAAAAAAAGTTTCTAAGTCTCCAGGATTTCAATGGAGTTTTCAGGATACTTGGTCAATAACCTGGAGTCTCTTGGAAACCCATATGTGGCAGAGCCAAGCAAAATGAGACATAAGTCGGAAAATTTAAAATTGAGTTTTTTGTATGAATTATGAAACTACACGTTATTATTTTCAACATAAAGAAATCAGTTTCATACGATGTTTCCTTGCGAAGTTATGAATAATCAAAGTTTGAACATTTAAAATGTAAGTTTTGAGAAAACTGCATTTGAAAATTGTTTATCAGTTTACATTGACAAAACAAGGCCATTCTAAATTGTATTTTTTAAACATTTTTTGATCATACATCAGAAAAATTGTTAAGGTAGAATGAAAGATTCATGTATGAACTGTATATTTTTTAAATAAAATATAATTTGAAAAAAATTGACCATTATTAAATTTCTGCTATCTATTGTGGAAAACTAGCAGTTGCAACTTATGTCTCATTTAGTTTGGCTCTGCCACATATTTTCCCCCACAAATTGAATTGCTGAAAGATCTCCGTTTAATAAACTTTGTACCACTTGGTGAATAAGCTAATCTAAATTGGCCGATTCACAAATAGAAATTAAAGGGGAACTCCGGGATTAAACTTTATATGAATTTATCTATAGAACAATTAGTTTTGACAGATAAAATTTGATAACACTGAGAAAATGAGATGTCAAAAAAAAAACCTGTTGTAAAGTGTGTCCAAAATCAAATTGCAGAGTGTTAAAGAGTAGAAGAACTAGAGATTTTGAAAGGCTTGAAAACCCAGCTCACATTAAAAATATAACTCACATAAATGGAAAGATTAGTGAAATTCACATTCGACCAGTGATTTTTAATGTGATATTTGATACAGTTTTCAAGCACAACCATTTCAAAGTTTCAATGTATTTTTCCTAATCTTTAATATTTTTAATCGTGTGGCGCTTTTAACCAATCAGTGCAGTTTAAATGTTTCATGTGTAATTTAATGATTATTATTAATGTGTATTTCTATTTATCTACCACCCAATAAAAACAGGGTGTAGTTTTCTTACAATTAAATTTTAGCCCAATTGTTAATTTACAAAAATATAGATTTATATTCTCAGTTTAAAAAATCAGGTTGGATCACAGTTCACAGCATGCGAGTACAGTATTGTCTTTGTATTTGATGTCAATAAATAGATATCCGGCTATAGATAGCAGATGTGGCAGTTGCTGGTAATAGTAAATTTGTTTCATTCAATAATAGATATTCCTATATATCACCATCTGCTATGTGTGTGGTGTAGGCATGTACGTAAGTTATATGTGTGGGTGTTGAGAGGTGGCAGAAGAAATCAAGTGTGAATTTGTAGAAAATGTTAAAAATTAAGAGAATTATGTAAATATGTTGTGATTCAATATTTTCAATTCAAAAAATATAATCTGTATTATATATTCCATAAAGTTATATATAAATAGAATGATTGACAGAAAGAAAAAGGTTGGACCATGGACAAGGATGCGAGCATGTGTTGAAATTAGCCCTTTATGAAATTAGCCCTTTATGAAATTAGCCCTTAACTAAGAGGATAAATCTGTAATTGGCCTGGACTTCTTTCAGCAAAACTAACAGACCCACTTGTTAGTTTTACCCTAAATCCAAGGCTAAAAGCCGGGGACGTTTGCATTTCCGATAACATACCCAAGCCACATGATTTTAAAACTTAACTAATTCATATCTTCCCGGTAAATTAACCTGCTTAGTTTTAGTGAGTAGGAAAGTCCAATGCGAATATCGTGACTTAGCTAAACGTTTCAGAATCTTATTACCGAATGGCCCTCATTGGTCTGTTGGGTAGTGACTTCGGGTAATATGTCGAAATGGTTGATTTTACCAATTTTACCATGTAAAAATAACTATGTCAAAAAATCCATGTGACACCAACAGTTTTAACACATCAAATTTTACCATATTTGTGAGGTGTTGTTGTATTCAGATAGAAGTTATTATAAGCTTTAATTTATTTGATTTTTGAATTAGATTCATCATAGGTATAACAAGAGAAAAATAATTATGAAATGTACACAAATGAAAACACACTTGGAGAAAATAGACTTTAAAGATACACAACTGTTGACTTCCTGCTATTTTTCCACTGATTTTGAAAAATAGCCTTTACAAAATGTAGTTCAAAAACATGATTGTAAATAAATATAAACAGGATATTTGTAATTATAAAATTTAAGTAATAACACTTCCCAAAACAACAACAAATCTCATTTTCATAAAATTCTGACTTTCTCAAAATGACCTGCCGTACAATACAACTCATTTTGTCACAACACCTCACAATTTATTGAAATGTTCTCTTTTTGAAATCTACGTTGACTGCAGCTTTAGAATGGCAGAAAGACTGGGTGCGCCAGGAATGGTATTGTGAGAGGGATGATTCTCTCACACAGAACATTTTTGAAAATAATAAGCCTCTACAGTAACTTGGAGTGCACATTCATTACGTCTTGGGCATGAAAGTCATTAGTCATTAATCTTCTATTTTATTAAAACAAATTTGTCTTTTACCACACATCCACCTGGATTCAATCTAACATAAAACTCTTTCCATCCCTAAAGGTATCCCATGATCTATACAAATATTTCCTTCTTTGCATTTTTTATACTGGTGGTAATGCCAATCAATATATCAAGGTTGTTTGACCATGAAATAACATAAAATCCATATAAATTATATAATCTATTTACATAAAATCTATAAAGTAAGGTCTGTAGTATTTAACACAATCCATAAAATCAATAAATATGTGTAAATGTTAGCACTGGTGACAAATAATGTATATTTGATTATCAGTATTGTTATCTATAACCAACTATAACTTTGTTTTGCATGGTAACAGAGGGCCATTCTAGTGAGTTGTATTTATAGTCTAATATGAATAATAATGTAGGGGCAGAGAATTTTGGCTTTTGACGGAAGCAATGCCAGTATTTTCAAATAATTAACAAGACAAAGCACTCATAAACAATTACACCCTCGCCTATGTTTTGAAGGTTTTCCCCTCTTGTGTTTGTTAGTTTGTGTTTGTGAACAACCTAAAGCCATAGTTTTCACTCTATTCTTTTCCTACTTTCACTGTGATAGGTAGGTGTCAGGCACACAGAATAAACATACTACATACTCTATTGGGTCAAGAAAGGTATGTTTGGAATTTTAATGGCAATAGCTAACAGATAGAACCCGAGTATATCAGTAACTATCAGGCCTGTTTAGTATCTAGCCTACTATATTTTTTGCCACTTAAGAGAGGGCAGTAGACACAAAATCATATAGATTAGAATCCAAAATTCATGTGGTAAGGCGGACCAGCACCAAACCTCAGGAGGACCTAGATTCAGTTAGTTCTGATATTAGGTAGATTTCGCTGCCGAACCTAAACTTTAACCTTAGCACCGAGACAAGCTCCGCCCCTTTTGTAAACAAATCTAAATGCGCATGCGCTGGACTGATGTAAAATGTAACTAACGTTCTGCTGAGCACGTTAAATCTAGAAATTACCGTAGTTGTTAACGGAACTCCTCCCACTTATGAATAAATTATGATGTCATCCATTAACGTTAAAGTTTTTCGGCGAAACTACCTACTATTGTTAGAAAATTTGAAGTAAATCGGCCTAATAGTTTTTGAGATATGGATGCAGACAGAGACACACACACCGTCAGATGCAGCTCATTGCAATACCCTCTCGCCACTTCAGTGGGGTGAGGGTAATAAATCAACAAGCATGTATCTCAAACACTGACAGAAACTAGAGGGCACTCCAAAAGAGCATACCTCTGCCACATCATAATTCTCCGCTCTATAAATTCTGGAATCTTGACCATTCCCCTTCAAAATTACATTGATCTTTGACCTTACCCCCTCAAAATTTAATCAACTTGAGATATTTAGTCAAAAAACATTGTTGCAAAGTTTCAAGAGATTCTAATGGAAACTGTGGCTTGTAGACTGTTCACAAGCAAAGAAAAAAATAAATAAAAAAAACTAACAGGAACGAAAAGATAATCTTTGCCCACCTTCATTGTAGATTGCTTTTTAAAAACAATGAATATTAATACAAACAATATTATTAATTTAATGTTCTGTTTAACTGAATCTTCTGTCAGTTGCCAGTTTAATTAAATTAATTTTGAATAATTTATTAAGCCTCGCTAGGACTTTCAATTAAATTTCTATGTCGGATAGATCAGGAAATTTGTTACAGTATAGACTAGGTCTATATGTAGACGCCGCCTATCATGTCAGGTGAACTTTTACCGCATCACATGGTAAAACTAACCATGTCGAAAAATCAAAGTACGAATGACAGTAAGGATTACCCTTGGAATGTTATCCATGATCTCGGTTAAATCCTCCCAAATTTTACTCAAGTGGAAACGAGGTTTAACTAGGCACACTTTTCCACAAGGTGTTGACATTAACCATAGCAGCAGGGTATGCCATTATACATCCAAAACCATGTGTGCACAGGGAATGTCGATGTTACGGCTAGGTTGCAATGCACCTGTTTCGATCACTCAACTCACCCTAGATGAAACTAGTAACAGCTATTTTAATATACCAAACTTAAAACTAGTAATAGCTATTTTAATGTAGCAGATCTATATAAAACTAGTTATAGTTATTTTAATGCAGAAAACCTATATAAAACTAATAGCTATTTAAATGTAGAAAACCTATATAAAACTAATAGCTATTTTAATATAGCAAAACCAAAATTAATAGCTATTTTAATGGAGCAAACCATATAAAACTAATAACATCTACTTTAATGTAGCAAACTTACATAAAACTAATAAAAGTTATTTTAATTTAGCAAACATGGCTATTTTAATATACAGTCGGTCTCATAATATTGGGTGACTACGTCATTGATCATTACTTTAATAATGTCATAGGATTGTAAATGACAAGTTTATAATGAGAGAGTTGACAGTACTACAAGATTAAAATCTAGTCATATGCAATATTTGATTTGATGAGCACCAGTTGTATATTAAAATACTGGAAGCTGCCTGACTTTGTGTATACAATACAATATATTTTCAATTAATTTGTTTATCCCTGGAATGCCACTGGCCCAAGTTTAAAAAATGCCTCTACAAAATATATGGAAGCAGTTGGCGCAGTGGTAGCGTTCCAGAGTTCCAATCACGAGGTCAGTGGTTCGAGGCTCACTCTGGTCGACTGTGTTCCTAGGCAAGACACTTTATCCACGTTGCCTCTCTCCACTCAGGAGTATAAATGGGTACCTGGGAGGTTCAAATGTCATATGCGCTGATTACAGTTGCAACATGTGGAATGTATTGTTTCTATAGGTATTTGTTCCAATACCTAGGGGTAATAATTGTGAAGCGCTTATAGGCCTTGGCAATAGGCACTATATAAATGTCACATATTATATTATTATTATATTGCCCAAACACGACTTTTTGAAAATTAGGATTAGTTGGTAATTTATTTTGTTTTTAGAGGCTCCATTTTTCAGTGATGTGTTTAGTTATGATCTGTTTTAATTCCTATAACTTTTTTTTTATTCAATTAATTTGGTTATCAAAGTGGCCCAAGTTTTCCAAAAAAACTCTACAAAATATATTGTCCGAACACAACTTTTTGAAAATTAGGATTAGTGGGTAAATTTATTTTATTGTTTTTAGAGGCTCCATTTTTCAGTTATGTGTTTAGTCATGATTTGTTTTAATCCCTTTGACTAATTTTTTGATAATTCCATATATTTTTTAGGATTGTCAGATATATTATGCATTTCTTACAAATTTGAGATAATTTTATGTATATAACTAAAAATGATTCAAGATTATGAAAGTGGAAAAAAACAACGAAGACATTATGAATTTTGGGATTTTTAGCAACACAAAGATTAGTCATTTAGGCCTGATTTTTTTTTTTCACAATGATGACAACAAGAAGAACTTCCTGTTATTATTACTATAGAAATATCATACCTGTTGATATTATACAGTAGGAAGAAACCCGTGTACTTGTATACACTTGAGTTAATAATTTAGTAAACAAATGGCTGAGCCAACAATAATAATGATGTGAATGATGAAATTATTCACAGCATAGACACTCCAGGAATAAAAAATAAATTTTGGAATTTTTAGCAACAAAAAGATTTTTCATGTAGGTCTAATTTTCTTTTTTCACAACAACAAAAAGCTCGCGTTATTATTACTATAGAAATATCATACCTGTTGATGTTATACAGTAGGAAAAGTAACCATGTACTTGTATACACTGATCATCATTCCTCATAATGATATAATTTATGTCGAAATATTGAATCCTGTCATGATGGCGTGTATATCATTGCTTGGAGTATGCATTATGCATTATACTTTCTTACTTGTATACACTTGTGTTAATAATTTAGTAAACAATTACTGTAGCTGAGCCAACAATAATAATGATGTGAATAATGAAATTATTCACAGCATAAACACTCCAGAAATTAACATTTGTTAAGGAATTATGAAGAATAAATTATTATAACTTCTCAATTTTTGACACCTTTCCCAGAACACAAATACATGTTTTTGAGATACACGGCCATTGGTATACTGTACAGAGAGGTCCCAAGTTAAAAAAACAGAATTTCTGGAGATTTACTTGTGGCCGTCTTACCACTGTTTGTAATGTCTACCCTTCCTAAAAGTGTGTACAAATACCCTTATTTAAAAGCTCAATACCGTGCCTGTTAATGAAATGACAGTTGCATTGTGATGATATAATGCATTGTCACTGCTAAAATGTACTATTGTTCTCCTAAACACTACTGAACTCCATAGTTGCTTACTTTCAACCAATATTTTGAAATAAATAGGCCAATTTATGCTCTGATTGTGAAACTTTTAAAAAACCTGGACATTTCCTGGAGAAAAGTAAATTCCGGGAGGAAATCTGATATTTCCGGGAGCCCAGGAGACTCCAGGACAATCCTCGAGACTTGTGAGCTCTGCTGTACATGTAAATGACCATTATTATTATTATTATTTTCTTGGTGATTTTGGATGGAATTGGCCTTTAATCTAAAGTCAAATTCTATGCACTTACACAAGGCCAGGTCCACAAATGTGACAGCTATTACACTCAAACCATTGTATACAAACAAAACTGAACAGATTATAAACAGGACAAGTTGTATAGATAACACAAAGGCAAGTTTATGACAGCTATTGTCCCGTTTGTGGCTGACGTACAATGATAACGGTTTTGTACACAAGATTAGGGAAGTTTTTGTCCACAAGATCAGGAAAGGTTTTGTGGACAGTGACATTGAATATTTTCTTTGGTTTGACGTCAAAGAATAGACGACAGTGAATTTCATTCTTACGGTTGTAAATGACAATAGGAAGTTTTAGATTTTAAATTGTTAATTGTTCCTCTATCTGATGTATTATTAGGCAATGATGTAAAACTAAAATAAACTTCATCGAGAACTGTATTTATGACATGTGTTTTTGTTTGAAGAAGACACAAAATCCGTGTAAAAGTTTAATAAGAGGATTGTCTATGAAATAAAAATTGGTAATCATAAGAAGTACTTTGTCTGCCCTCCTACATAAGAATTATGAAAAATTCCCCCTTAAAAGTTTGTTTTAATTTTTAAACCTACATTAATCATTTTTAAAATAGTTTAATATTTGTATTCCAAATCATTAAACCTGGTGAAAATTTGAAAAACAAGTATCAAATTCCAGGAGAAAATTGAGAAATCCTGGAGATTTGGGAGCCCTGTCACTATGTGTTTTCTACAACTTGGGAGACCACCGTCCATTTTATACCTCCCTGCACCGTCAGTGCATACTGTGAATATGACTCGATAAGAAATCGTCATTACAATCAACAGTTTCTTTTATAAATACACTGCTTGGTCTGAAAGTTTTATCAGGTGATTACTTTACTGACCATTATTATGTAACCTTACTGGATGAATAGTGTTTGTAAAAATGAGAAAATTGTAAATGACAAAGTTGACTATATTACTATTATTATACATTAATGATAAGAAATAAAACATGAAGAGATAAAGTTGAACACAAGAGTTCTGATGGAAAGTTAATTATAAGAACAAGCCACAATGTCATTAACATGTTCAATGCAACTAGGGAGGTACCGTATATTATTTTATACCTCTCTGAAGTAACCAAGTATTTTTTACTGCATGTGTCAGACCAGAATAGAGGGCGCTATAACATAAATCACCTTTGAGCATGCCATTTTTAAGAATTTACATCTTGGCTAGTTACCATATATTAGGCAATATCTTCTTCCTTGTAACCAAGTCCAAAAACTTATGAAATATCCAAGTTCACAATTCTTTAACTGTACAGTAGGTGGCAACATGCAATATAATCAGAGCAGGACAAGGGAATTCTGAAGTATATTTTCAATTTAAAAAAATATGAGCTGATATCTGTGGTGAATTGCACTTGGATGGGATAACACATCCCTGACTGTTTGTGTGTTTAATTTGAGGTGTCTCCACAAAACAAATCGTTTTGTACAAAAAATAAAAATTGCATTATTGTTGCAATCAAATATAGAAGATATGATAAGCTTTAATTTGGTTTTTGAATTAGGTTCATAGGTGGAGTATAACCAGATAAAATTAAATTTGAAATTTACACACCTGAAAACATACTTTGGAGAAAATGAACTTTAAAAGATTAACAATTGTTAGCTTCCTGTTTTTTCATTGATTTTGAAAAAGGGCCTTTACAAAATGTAGTTTAAAAACATGTTTATTGTAAATAAACAGGATGGTTGTAATTATAAAATTTAAGCAATGGACTTTAAAAACACAACAAAATCATATTTTTTTTTTTATAAAATCATGACTTTCTACCTCCTTTTGTGAAAATCTCATAATGACCTGCATTCAACACTACTCATTTTGTCATGACACCTCGCAAATGTGATGTATACAATTCATTACAATGCATCTAAAATCATAAAAAAATGTCTTCATACAATAGAAATTAAAAGCAAAAACCGAAAACAAAAGAGACAAAACACAACTACACAGTCAAAACAACTTCTGAAAATGAAATCATAATAAAACTGCTTTTGTTTGTCTAACAATTATCATTTTAATGTTAGTAATCATCTCCATACAGTAAAAATCTATTACTAAACAAGGAAAAATGAAATAAAATATGTGTGTGATTTTAAAAATAACAGAATCATTATGCCACTATAATTATGTGAAGGTAAGTTTGATTTCTTCTACAGCATGAACTAATAATTCTCAATGTTTTATTTTTTTTTCCAATTTAATATCTATTCAGTTTTTAAAATTTTTGAAACACTTTAGTTTGTGCGAACGAAAATTCTAAATAGATAAAATGTTTCTTATCTAATTTTATCTTCAAAACTGTCCTGTCAAAAATACAAAAGTATCTTATAACAAATGCAACGTTGCATACAAGTTGTAGAGTACTTAATGGATTGGAAGAGGAATTTTAAACCTCAAAATCGCATTGAAAGCGTAAACCTGGTGAGTGGCCGTTCTTGTTTGTTTTATCAATATGACACTTTTATTATGTAGGCCTACGTTTTTGTGCAAGTAAATATTTTAGTTAGGTTGTTTTTCTCTGGATGCTGTAAATAACTTTGTATGTAGATGAAGACAACTAAGATGAAAATATCACTTGGTGAACCTGGAAAGTTTGTGTAGGACTTCAAAGAGTTATTATTAATATTTTTAATGAATCCAATTGTTTACTTCTTGTATGGACAAATACAAAATGCCAAACCATACAAAACTCTGTACTACACTGGAAATGATATTTTTTTAAATAGCAATGAGTTGAGAAAAGATACAGTGTCTGTGACATCCCTTAAAAACAATATTTCTAAGAAATGGTGTTTTTTTAAAGATTCTTATTACTGTACCCCAAAACACCCTGAGATTTGGTTTTTTTCGTAACATGCAATATTAAGAATGTTACTGATGTTATTATGTTGCTTTTAAGTTTTATCGTCGCTATCATCAGTATCGTTATTTTATAATAGTTAAATATCATCATTATTGTTATTCTTGTAATTCTTATCTTATCATGTGGTTGTTTTTGTTATTATTATTTGTTTTAACAAGTGGCATTAAATACACCGAATTAGCGACCTTGTTTACATCTGGATTCGTGGGTACAAATATAAATAGAGGGCGCTATATTCTTTATTTCACAGTGTAAAAGGAGCTAAGAAAGGGTAACTATAAAGTTTATGTATTTGTATTTCTTCGTTGGTAACTCATCCCAAACCGTTGGGATACATTCATAAATCCTTTTCTACACTAGCTACACTTAGTTTACTTAAATCAGAATGGATTAAACCTGTCAAATTTTAATTTTGAATGGTTTTAGGGCCGAACCATGCAGACAGTGGTGATCCGCTTGTGCACATAGCGGCTTAGCTCTCCTGGGTGATCCAACTTTTGGCCTAGCTTGAATTATGTATATTCCTTTTAATTGTAAATTAACACCAGATCAACTGTGTCCTACTTAATCTAAGACTAAGGTAGATGTTTACTAATGCTTTAAAAATGATTATACTTGCTAAATTCAATGTGTATTTTAACCAAATTTTTGGGTAACATTCACACTCGCCCTATGTTATGAGATAGGACTTCACTGATTGTTTTGGTTCTCGTACCCAAGATGGCGAGTTTTCGTGACGTCACAGGCTATCGCTAATTCGGTCTATTGATATGTCAATTGATATTTTAAGATATTGAAATGGCTTAGTAAAAACCTTAAATAAATATATACATATTATCAGGGCTAGAAATTAACGGTCGCCCGATCGCCAGTGGCGACTATAACTTGCCCTGGGCGACTAACATTTTTGT
>JAOTQE010079157.1:0-15897 GCA_025631205.1 Nesometra sesokonis
GGTGCTCGAGCACTAAGCACCACTGGAATTGCAATCATTAGGTCGAGGCTCAAGACAATTTACGCACGGTGCCTCTCTCCACCCAGGAGTAAGAGCGGATACCTGGTGGTACGTACAAATGTCATATGCGCTGATTAAAGCGGTAGCATCATCATCATCATCATCATCATCTTGCGATGAATTTTATCCGATTTTAAAAGTACAAAATTGTGACACACATAATACTAATAAGCATAAAGTAAAATTGTATAAGAATAGCCTACTGTTTTATCAGGTATCACAGATACAGATCTGCGCTCTCTTAGCATCAAAGAACACGAGCAAAAGACAGACAAAAGATCTATAGAGACGTTTCAGAGTTGAATACATTTTTTATCATAAAAACAATCGTAAATGATTAAATTTGAGTCCACATGTGTAGGCCTATCCGATTCAACTCCTGGAAATTATGTTTTGAGTTGTTTCCACGCACAAAAACGAGGGAGTTGCGGGGGTTGGGATTTATATTGTTAAGCGCTGTACGATGTAGGAAACGAGAGTTCGAGGAAAGTATACTGACATTAACATAATGTTTCCTGTACTAACTTTATCTAATACTCTATTCATCAGTCAGACAGATCACCTTCAAATACAAAATGATGAATTAGAGCGTTGTACTTAAGGTTTGCAAACTTCCTTATTAATCGCTATTCAACCGACCTGCCTTTTAACCATTCATTCGGTCGTTTGTGTCTATCCGACGGCTCCAACACAGCTTTTTTTTTACAAATACAGTACATTCTTCCGATTGTCTGTTCAACTTGTCGTTTGTCTGTCTATCCGACTGCACCAATTAATACATTTGTCTGCTTTTTTATCCATACGGCCGTTTGTCTGTCTATCAGATGGCTTCAACCCATAATAATAAAGAGGTATTTTATATAGGCCTACTGTACATTCTTCTGTTTGAAGTTTGTCTATTCAACCAGCTGTACCTTATGTCTATCCTACCGCACCAACATCATTCTTCTATTTGTCCATTAATCAGCCGTTTGTCTATCTGATCGCACAAACCCACCCTGTATGTCCAGTTTGTCCATCCATCTGGCCTTTGGTTGTGTATCCGAAGGTTTCAATCCATAATAATTAACATTTTTTTACATACATTCTTGTGTTTGTCCATCAAACAAACCATACGTTCTATCCGATCGCACCGCCTCATTATATGTGTCCATCTATCAGCCGTTT
Organism: Nesometra sesokonis; assembly: GCA_025631205.1. Classification (NCBI taxonomy): domain Eukaryota; kingdom Metazoa; phylum Echinodermata; class Crinoidea; order Comatulida; family Antedonidae; genus Nesometra; species Nesometra sesokonis. The sequence continues at coordinate 1,228 of JAOTQE010079157.1, forward strand.
GTCTATCTACGATCGCACTAAACCATATATTTTTATCCATCCATCTGACCCTTTGGTTGTCTATCCGAACAGACCAACCGACATACTGTTTGTCCGTTCGTTCGTTCATCCAGCTACCTGTGTTTTAAATTTACATATCCATCATTCAACCACATTCAATCTAACCACTCACTCAACATCTGGTCCGTTTATCCTTTTATTCAAAAGACGAAACCGATATGACCTTATATCCAGTGGCTACGGTAACTCAGGTGGTGATTGACAAGAAGCCGTACAAAAGAAAGCAATGACAATGACTTTATCTAAAGAGTGCCCAGCGTTCACAAGGGACCAACGGCTTAATATCTCATTCAAAGAACGGTGTGCTAATAACTTGTTTTGAAGAGCGGCGACAGATTCGAACCAAGAACCAGAACTTCCACTATTCCATTAATACATTTCCCACTGCCCATCCAATTTTAATCACCCATAATTTCGTCTGCCCTACATCATTTATCAAATTTTATCTTCGTGAAACCCTAACCACACGTGATTATTTTAAATAAAATTTAGAAATATCGATAAATTTGATTTTGTTAAAAGAATTAAATCTTGGTTGCATTAATGAAAAGATATCAAATATCTTAAAGCAAATCAGCTTTTACATGTCAGCCTATTCTATCCATATAATTCTCTGTCCTAATTCTTTGATGTAGACGTATGGAAGGCAATGGCCGACGAAAACCCAATCGTGTTTGTAGTACGTTTTTGCGAGTACGTTTGTTTACAACTAAATATTTGGCAGCGATTGCATTCCATATATACGATAATTATATGCTTATAACCATCAACCATTATATTATATTATTATTAGTATGGACAGAAATTAGATTCAAACTAAGTTAAGTTCACCAAGTATTATGCAGACAGAGTATGTAATAATTTGTACCGTATTCATTTAATTACCTAGCTACTTGGAATTGAAATAAATTAGAAAGCACTCCATAGAGAGCATATATCTCCATCAACACAGTTCTATTAAAATCAACATTCGATTCATTGGCATATTTCTTCATAATATTTTTATAATTAAGAGAGAAAAAAACATGTATCGGGCCATCGTGACTGTATGGTTACAGAAGCACTATTATTAAGCTCCCGAAGTCAGTCGAAACGCACCAAGTAGTTCTAAGTAGCCTACTTATTTATTTATTTATTCTTTCTTTATACTGTAGGCACTTTCAGTACTAGTGTACTGGTTTTCAAAGTGGTACAGTTACATCACATAAAGAAAATTAAAATTAAAAATAAACAAGATAACTTATACCATACTAATATATAATAGGATTACAGTAGATTATAAACTTAAAGTATTTTTAAAAGAAACAAGAGACAAATCATTAAAGTTAGTTGTTAGTTCATGGGGTAGGTTATTCCATAATTTAGTACATCTGTATAGGAATATTACTTGTTGACTTGATTTATCAAGATTAAAATAATTCCGCAATAACACAGACGGCAATAATAACAATACAGCCAATGTAATGTCCACTCTTACCTACTGTATTTGTAACCATTTAATTGACCCCTGAAATCCCTACTATGTAATAGAGTAAAATGTCGCCACTCTTTTGAAGTCAGTTTCACTCGATACCCAATTATGGAGCATACAGCTATTGGTAGATTGTTCTTCGACGTTCACTCTTCTACTTTCTATTATTGTGCGAGTTGTGTGGCCATAACACTAGAAATTTGGGTATTTTAAAAATATTTACCCCAAAAATATATGCGAAAAATCTGTCAAAACAGCTGGAAACCTCTTAAAATTCCACTATTCTTCAGTGAAAAAACCTTATTAAACATTAATTTTAAAAAATACACTAACGTCTGTTGTCAAGTTCTTTACGCTTGATGTCAATTTTATATGAGGAGGTTATTTTCAAAATTATAGTGCAGTGTAAATGTTTTTTGGCCATTTTCAAGTGACAATACATATTCTTTAAACAGAAAATCGTTATACCAAATGTTGTTAAAATCTATTTTGAATAATCGTCCTCATAGACAGACAGACAAACAGTTATTAAAAAATAACCGCCTTATTCAACTTCGGAGTTTATAATTAAAAACATGCGCGTATGCTATTGAAAATGGTAAGTAAGTCACATGAAGAAAAACGATCTGTTACGCCATCGTTGAAAAAAGACGTCCACGGGTGGGTAGGGCGCATCCAGCGAGCACCTTTTAATATCGTAAAAGTATGTGCTCTTATCTTATATTCCGTGCGCCCCTCTATAATTTAATCCCAAAAATGAAAAACAGAAACATTTCAGACAACCGTATACAAAAATAGTGAATTAGCCAAAAAAAATAGCAAAATAAAGCAAATGCGTTTTTTTTTTGGTGTGTTTGTCAAATTTAAAACCGTTAACACATCCACGACCTGCGCTCCCTCTTTCACGTATCCGTCCCTGGCGCGCGTAGAGTCACAAACTGAGAACCTTAACTATCTGTTAATCATTGTAACGCACGTTTAGCGTGTCTCCACGCGAATTTCTGTACGCGCGCATAACACTTTGTGCCTCAGTAGTGTCATTAAAACCCCCATTCCACAGAGAGCAAGACCACTGAAAGACGGATGAAAGACCTTGAAACTTCCTTATCTATCAATGGTCTTTCAGTGACCTTCCAATAGTCTTTCAGGATTCCTGACTGATCTTGCAGTGGTCTTCGTGATCACCAAAACTTTTTGAAACGGTTCAAAACAGTCTTTCAGCGGTCTTACAGGAAAATGGTCTTTCGGTAGTCTTTCAGTGGTCTCAATGAACTTTCAAAGGTCTTATTGGTCCTTCTATGATCATTCAACAGTCTCTCTCAATTTTCTGGGTCTGGGTCAGTCTGTCAGAGTTCTCTCGGGAGTCTTTTTCAGTCTTTCAGAGTTCTTTCAGGGTCTCCGTCAGTCTTTCAGAAGTCTTGATTGACCTTTCAATGTGCCAGATGATCTTTCAGTAATCTCTCAATGGTCATACTGGTCTTTCAGTAAACTTTCAGCGGTCTTTAAGGTTCTACAGGAGTCTTATAGGAAAAGATGTTTTGGTCATTCAGTGGTCCTTCATGGGTTTTCAAAGCCATTCCACAGATACATCAAATTTTACTGATCTTGGAGACTGCGGAGAGACCATGTCAATTTTTGGTCTTTCAAGGGTCTTCGTTCTGTGGAATGGGAGCCTTACGTATTTATATACAATGCTATTCTTACCCACCCGTAGTTTTAAATACATTTGAAACGTGTATCTATAAAAAAGCTTTCTGGTCTACATATTGTATGTCTGTCTGTTCGGCCTTTCTGCGTCTAATTATTGTCGTTTACTAGTTTGCATTTGCTTTCAATTGATATATTCATACATGGACTTACTTAAAATAACAAAATAAATAACAATACGTTGTACTATTAACATAAGAAGTACAAGGGAATAATACAAGAATAATACTATATACATAAATAATTTTATTTGGTATATAAAGCATTCGATTGCGTATCATATGAATTATAAGAATTGTATCTATATACAGTACTAGTTTTTCTCACCGGGACTCTACATGACAAACCTTTCAAACGCCATTGTCAAAAACAGTGTCACATGAGTTTTAAGCAATTTTTCTGCAAATGCGTTGAATAATACGTTAGAGAGTCACCGCTTGCGTCGATCCTACTTTCTTCTGTAAAGACAAAAATAGGAGACAACCTCTTAATCTCAAATAAAAAGCTCTGTCAAAATGCACTCTTTGAATTTTGTAAAACCACTCATCCGTGAAAATCACATTGTATAGTAAAGCCCGGAACACTTGAATGATGTTTCTCAGCAAAGGACCACGCGATGCACTTACACTTAAAAATGTAAGCACATTGCGAGCAAAGTGCCACGCTTGGGACTTTGCTCACTAAAAATCTAACGCACAATAAGCCATTTCACGGCCTCAACTGCGCATGTGCAGATGAAGGTAAAGTCATGGTACGACGCGCGACAATTATTTTCCTTTCACAATAAGCTGCGCATCATTTTATGACCTGATTTTAATCATGCACATGCGCAGTTTAAACTGTGAAATGGCTTATTGCGAACAAAATGACCCGCGTTTAACTTTCCTGAGTAGAGTAAAATTCCTCGTCTGCGCCGGGCTTTAATGACTACACATTTCTTCTTAATCAGACGAGTGCTTCTGGAGTTCCTCATCAGAGCAATGTAAAAAGAATAAAGGATTTCAATTAATACTGATTTTAATTGTTTCGCTGAATGCTTCTGAATTTTTCAGAAGTAAACGCCGAAAAGAGAATATGTAAAGCATTTATTAGCCGCTTGTGATGGTGCGGGACTGTTGGAGCGTGGTGATGGTATACGCTGTCTTCTGAAAGTCTCTACATTATTGGAAATCGTAATAAATTATACTATAATCAGCCGAGCGACCAGAACTGTCTTAGCGGCTTGTTAGCGATGTATATTTCAACTAATAATGAAATACAAACATGACTGTGAGAGGAATAGAGAAAACGGAATAGGTTAGTAGGTACAGTCGACCTTCTCATTTACACACCCCTTGGGCTGGAAGGTGTTTGTAAATGAGAAAGTTCGTAAATGAGAAGGTTCATGAAAACTGGTCAAGTAAGGCCTCCAAAACACTAATTTGTGTTTATTTTGTGCTCTTGGTTGTTAAACAAAGTTGTTTAAATGAACTAGGAGGAATAAAATATGAAAAACAAAAAAATAAAAAAGATAAATTATCGAATTACATCCGTGACCATTATTTTACTGAGGTCATTGGCAGAATAGTGTTTGTAAAATAGAAGGTTTGTAAATGAGAAGTTCATAAATGAGAAGGTTGACTGTACACAAAACCATTGAGTGGAAGATAGTAAGATTGTACCTATACCTTGGTGATTAAAGCACTTGTCTCTTTATTCTAGGGTTTGAATTCTTTCTATCCAAATTTTTTTTCCCAACAACCTAGATTCTATTCACTTCCTATTCCTAATGAGACTTAAGCTGGCCTCTCACATGCAAGATGAAATTCCACGAATAAAATTTGTGAAAATTGAAAGCTACGAAATTCTACAATTTTTTATACAAAGTCTACAAAATTCGCAAATGTCTTGTACATGCCCAAAATTTCATAAAACCTGGAGAAATTAATACAAATTAATACGTTATTCAATTATGTTATGTTATTCGATTTTGCTACAAAGTTCTGCTAATTATCACAAATTTGTCAATGAACTGACATTGCAGAAGTTCGCCACCAAATTCGCCAACGATTTAGGCCTGTTTAGTTATAAATGTCAGTGCAAGTGTTGGGTGGTTCTGCACCATAGTTACAATATGTTCTAAGATGGTACTGCAAAATATTGATAGCTTACTATCTGGGAAATAAAATATAATATTTAAAATAATTTATGGTGACTACTTCAATGTCTTCTGTTGTATTTGTTTTGAAAACTAATTAACTAATCCATAGGCCTAAAATATTGTCAACTTTTAGGTGCTAAACACTTAGAATTATATTTTTTACTTGTACACTTATTATACAAAATATCAAAAGGAGCTTCTCTAATAAATTACTATGCGACAGCAAGCTCTTTACAAGGCTTGGATAATAACAACAATGATGAACAGATTTTCATTGTCTGTGAGCATATTTAGAATGCCCAGAGGAGAAAAACAAAGCTTTTGCTACAAATTTTTATAATGTAAATATTTTAAGTGTACACGCACTACTTTAAATATTAAAAAAATCAACGCGGCTTTAGTCCATTATTGGTAACGATACGATACCGGTAGTAACTGTCCAACAGGAGTACTTGTTAGATTAAAGATCTTAATAATATTTCAATATAATAATATATTTAAAACTAGTTTACTTTGGCAATGTGACTAATGAGTGTCTGTTTGCACAACAAGTCCGATTATCAATTTGCATTGATTTTTGTCACATTGAATACACAATTTTTAATCATCGCAACTTTCAGATACAAAGCTGTTTGATTATTGTACCTTTGATCTAAAGTATCATTTAAAAATGTCATTTGTTAAGAATATTGCACTGTATTAGGATTGTAGTTATTGCATTATTCATCGTATTGTAACAGCCATTGACTAGCCAGGTCATAGCAAGCGGCCGATTTCAGTAAATCTCCCTTTCGATCTCCTTATGGTGGCTGCGTCATTGGCCTGGCCTCAGGGGCCCTGGTAAATTGGAATTTGCCATTTCCAGCCAATAGAGCTGATGTTGTCAGATTATTAGCCATCCTAAATAACCTTCCTGATGATGACATAATTTATGTCGAAATATTGAATCTTGTCACGATGGCGTGTATCTCATTGCTTGGAGTATGCATTATACTTTCTTCCTTGGCTTCTCATGATAAATCCACTGCTAATTTATATTGGTCACTGGATTTTATTCTGCTTTTAAGCTAAAAAAAAAAACAAAACATTTAAATCAAAATTTAATATCTAAATTATTTTCACAAGTCACAAGAATATCTTTGTAATTAACTTACTCAATTAAAGGAACATAGAGTTAAAATAACATGAAAGCTAGGAAATTAAGAATAGAAATTAATTTTTAGTCAAAGAACTATTTAAAAAATGTCATATTTTAGTATGTAATTATACTTAAATGATTTGGAAAACATTTCTCTCGTCTGATATTTAATTTCACATTTTATTATGATTATTAGAAATAAATTGAATTAGCTGCCATGTTGTTTGTTTAAATGCTGTCACGTTCTTAGCTTTTAATCTGACTGAAATTGAATTAATAATCAGACTAAATTTTCACTGTGAGGAAATGACATTCTATGCACAGGAAATATGCATATGTCTTAGGGTTAGCAGCCACAACCTTGCAACAAAATATCGGTTTAAATTACTTCTAAATACAACCATTCTTAAATTTTAATTATCATTTGATTAATGACTGCTCCACCAAGTTGGTGTAAAGTTCACCGCAAGTTCGTGGAAAACAAAAGAGATTAAAAATATCTTTAATTTTTGAAACCGTATGTTTTCACATTTCAAAACATATTTTGAAGGATATCCCTTACAATTTTCATAGAGACTATTAGTCGCCACTAATGTCATATTCAGGCATATGTACTCGGGGTAAAATGATTTGTGTATAGCTGAGTAATGCTAAAGTATGACTTTGCGATGCCCCTTAATGGCTGTTAATGTAACTCACTATCTGCAGATGTGTGTAACCATTTTGCTGAGCATCTGAACTGCTAGGTCAAACCCATTTTGAAAAACCTATTATGATATTTTTTGACAGATTTGTGGATTTATGAATATATGCAACATCTGTATTAAAACATGCATTAAAATAACTGCATGATATTGCAATCTTCAGGATTATGCAATTAAAATTCAAATCTTGATAACATATTTTGATGTATATTTTTGTCTTGTATCCTCTAACTCAAGGCCATTCTATGTTCACTACGTTAATAAGTTAAAATAATTCTGAAATGCAATATCTTAGTTTTTGTTATTCAACATTAAGCCGGGCACTCACTGCGTTGTGTGACGGGATCATTAAAAAAAAAGTCGGCCGACAAGCAGAAGACTGTCATCGCGTCTGGCAACCACACACAGAGAGAGTTTGTCATGCGACCGTCGTACGACCAATGAGCAGTGAGTGCCCGGCTTTAGGATAAAACACAAAAAGATCAACCAATGAACTTTCAAGTAACAAAGGATATGTTTATGCCTAAATTTTTTGGCCAAAATTAGCGTTGTGATTGTTACGTTCATGCTCCTTTTGATATGAATGCCGATTCAAACTCTGATTCAAACCACAATGCATTTATGAGCGTTGTTTCTATAAAATCGCCAGTTCTGTGTGAAACAAAAAAGCGCACATCCGGCCAGCCACCTGCCAGCTAGCCCTAGCCCTGTGCAATTTGCTACACCCCCCCCCCCCCTCGGTGGGGGGACCATTCCCCCGTTGGGGAGAAATTGAAACTTTTGTCAGGGACGCATCTGCTCTGTAGGGTATTTTCAAGTTCCCGACAAGCCTCCAACCATACAAAAAGCTCCTAAAATCACACGAAACCATTTTTTTTTGCTTGTCAAATTAAAAGCCTGGGGACAAGCCCACCCCAATCTAGCCCAATCTGTTGGGGTTTTGCCCTGCCGTCGAAGAAAAACCTGGTGCCACCACTGCTTATAAAGAGGTATCAAATACACTGATTAAGATAGGAAGAGCAAAAAGGGTTTTGAAGGAGTGTTATAAGAGGTGTCCACAGGAAACTTCAACTATATGATTTTATTAATCAGGTGTACACTACAGGTTTGGCTGATTGAGCCGTGCCATTGGGCATACTTCATAATATTAAGCTCAATTATAAACCTTGATAGATTCTGTTAGAAAAAGGAAGCGTCTTTGTTTCACTAGTCGCTTTCCCAGGGATTATTAATAGGATAAAACCACAAATAGGTTAATTTGATGTATGTCTGCCAAGTAAATGTGTACATAGATCATAGGAAAAAACTCGCATTTGCTTTTAGAATTATCATTGTTTAGCTTAAGACCGCTACACACGTAAGCCAAGGGCGCATTTCAACAGTTACTTGTGCCATTGCTGCATGGCAATAACTTCTGTGTGCGGTGAAATTTCATGCACCAACAGCACATTGCAAGGTTTTTAACTTCTTTGATAATTAACAGCTACGTGCACATGTGCGCCAAACCTGAGCTTTACCCTTGCACTGTGCAATGCGCTACGCAAGCGTTCATATGGCAACAGGCCCATGTTGTGAAGTGTTTTCACGCGTTAATTTACAATATTATGTCTATGCATAGCCATTAAAGTATGAATGCATGCAAACACTTAGCAACATGGACCTGCTGCCATATAAATGCATTTGCGTAGTACATACAAAGTGTGACCTACAGGCTCACGTCTCCCGCACACTGTGGTGTTGACATGGGTAGCTGTTAAGTACGAAACATTGTTAACAATACTACGCTGCCCTATCACCACAGGTTCATCGCACATGTAAGCTATTGCATGCAGCGGCCACACGAGTGACATCTTGGTCAGCGTCAGTGGCTTATGTGTGTGGTGACCTGTGACCAGTTGGGAGTGCCTGGGTGGCACAATAACAATTTCTGTTCTTTTTTGTATGGGGAGGGATGGATTGAAGGTGTCTTTCCCTCCCTTGTATAAGCCCCAGGTCAGTGCAAAGATTTTTTTTGTCTAAAAACACTGAACAAGTGAATCTACAATCCTTGCTTTATAATCTTCATAAGGTCAATTAAGTAGGTCCTTCAATGTCATTATTACTGAGCTATGTTTTTCAAATATTTTAAAACCCAATATTTAACTGAAAATTAAATAGTAAAATAAAGTATTACAATGCAAAGAATTGAAATGCTACATTATACAATCCATTTAAAAGAATTTCTTAGTTTCAAGTATCAATAGTTAGTAAATCTGATCTTTTACAAATAATTTTACTATTTGCTTTCAAGTTTTTAAGACAGAAAGCCCCTGGAAATAAAAAACTCACCATATAAAATAACATTTGTATATCTTTTACTAGGTAAGGTTGTATAGTTAGGTCATGCTGTTATTTGGTAAATAAATATAGCTTTTAGATATGTGATAAGGCAAAACCAAGGAAATAAACTTCCTTTTCAATCATTCATGAAATTATATTGGTCTTAGAGAAATCCAAATAGATGAACGATAAGGCTAGACGTCACTCAGATAACATCCAGGGAAATGATAAATGCAATGTTTTTTCTATTTATGCAAATTTATTATGAACAGAATTTAAAAACAGAGGGTAAAGATTGACTTTTGTATACATCTAGAAATCAAAATAAGAAAAAATATTAAAACTTTGAGACAATCTGATGACAAAGGTGGAGATAGAATTTAATGCATCTTCGCCATTAAGTTGTTTTAGGATATGAATTGGGAAATTTTGCATAGTTTTTTTAACAAAAACTCTTAATTCAAGAATGTAAAAAATATTCTTATTTAGTTCTCAGCTTTATGCTGGTTAAAAATTAGATAAAATGTCTTTTAGTTGTTGTAGAACAATTTTTGTCTCTTACTGTAATTGGAGGGCGGGAGGGGAGGGATGTCTTCATCCACCTTTCCCTGCATATTTCCCAGCTTAACTATCTCACAAAATCATTATCATCAAGTTTGTTGTTGTTTTCCATATTGTGCATTAGGGAATTTATATATAGTCCATTTTCATTAATTACAAAACCAAGTTCATACAGCTAATAGGGTCCATCGTAATCAAAGGTAGTGCAATCCAGCAAGGTATGATACATCCAGGGAGCCTCCCCGGTGCATCTAAATACCTAAGCGAATATTGTAATAATAGTTGCAGTAACTGCACCGTGTTAACAGTTGACACAGTGCTGTGAACTTATTGTTCACCTGTGAGGGAGCCTTGGCTAATGAGGTATACAAGCGCCACAGGATGTCATATCCAGTAATGCAGAAGGTGTGGTTATACAGCGGCTCCTGGATAAAACCTGAACACAAAGAAACGCTTGTCAATTATTAATATTGAGAATCAACAATGATATACAATACTCTATATTTAATGCATTGCATTGTTAAGGTTGTTATTGTAACAATGTGAAAGTAAATTACATGTGATATTTATAAATATATTAGTAAATAATTTAGTACATTATTAATGTATAATTAATAAACAGTAAATTTAACAGTTAAGTGTATTCTATGTATTAGAATTTCACAGATTTCTGGACAGTTTGGTTTAGACTGGTTTCATTCATGCATTTGATACTCCAAACAGAGGCCCAATTTTATTAAGAATTAAATTTGGTTTTCCCGTATAGTCAGTTATGCCGATTCGACTGTGAGTCGACTGTGTACAATAAACATAAAGTTTAGTATTACGCTGTGGCTAGAGTAAGTAGTGGATGCGATCTCTGCAATGATAAAAAAAGTTGAAGATTATGGTTAGCCTATGCTAACCATTGCGGAGATAGTACACTACTACACATATCCATGTAAAACTTTCCGAGATTTCACAGGTGACTCCTGAGTTATCTCGGAACAAAAAAGGCCAACGTAAGGTTTTTCTTCCGAAATGTTCCGAATTGTTGACTGCGCATGTGCACTTACCGGGATCTTGACTTTTTCTGGTATGTAGTCGGTTCTCCCAGTTGTTTTGTTTTTTAGTACACATACAAAAAATTCAAGCAGTGGAAAGCCCACAAATATTATTGTAAGTTATTAAATATCGCTGATCTCGTACAATGGAATGTTTAAAAAATCAAGGCTCTTTTAGGCTTACAATATACGATGGTGAATTGTGTTGATGGTAGTAACTCTGATTGCATCAAACAATGGTAGGCCTAAGTCCTTAGATGCCTGCCTAGGCCTCTATCTACTACCACACTTCTGAGTGTAGCCTATCTAGGCAGGGAATTTCCCCAAGACATGCCTGAAGTGTATGTCCTCAGTACACTGTTTGTATTACTCCGAGATTTGGTATGGTTCGTAAATGCGTATGTGAAACGAATAAATATCTCAGGAGATAAGGCCCCATAAAAATAATTATTAGTTTATCACCCCTGCTAATTAATGAATATTTTTATGAGGCCTAAAACTTGGTAGTACAACTTGTTACTAATTTGTAACATTTGTTGGTAGTGTGAAAAGAGTATTAGTCAAACTGTAGATAAAGGTCTTGCTTATTTTGTATTCCACACAACAAAAAGTTATAACTTGAATTGCAAAATGTGTGTAAATATGTGTCAAGTATACACCTATGATCAACCTGTTGTCAAGAAAATGTTTGCAAATTTAGTTGTTAATTACATTTAGATTAGTTCTTTCATGTCAGTTTTTGAACAATATATTTCAGAATAACTATGCAAATACTCTTACAAAAGCTGCTATTTAGGACCTAGGGACTCAGAATTATAAATAAATACTTTATTGTATTTGGTCTAATCTCAACAACCTTCAAGCCTTTGCTTGGATGATTGATTAGGGACCATCTCAAAAAACCTTGCAATTCAAAACATGGTACGGAAGTGATTCGATAGACCTAGCCAGTGCTGTTATTGCAAATCTCTTAGTATGCATAATTTGTTCTTGTGTCTAAAAACTGTACTACTATATTAATTTACTGTGGTTTGTATAGTATTAAGCTTGGATTAAACATTTTCAATGGAAACAAAATGAAATGTCATGTCTCTTAGCTGAATTTTTTTTTTACCATTCCAATTAAAAATTAGAAAGGAAATCAAGAAAATACTAAAATAATATTAGTAATGTTAGATTTTATACTAATCTGATGTTTAGGCCTAAAAAATGTTTAAATTGACTAATCACAAAATTGTTAAAAATTGTTCAGTTGATCGGATCAAATGTTTTTTATTTTCTTTGATACTTCTCACTGTCGAAAATCTTTTTTCTTTTTAAAGATACCTCTTACTGTATTTACAGTAACACGACCATTTGTTTATCCTATATTTTATTTGTGGGATTACTTAAATTATGTTACAATTTTTTTTTTTTATTTTATGTATTTCCTGTAGTTTTCCTCGTTGTTTTATATATTTAGCCAAAAAATAGGAGAATATGACAACTTTAAAAAGAGGCTGACCCAGATTTTCAGAATTTTGGGTCAGTCGAGAATGGTAAACATAATGTAAACATAAATTACAAATTTTATTAGTACTTCCTCTTCCTTCCCATTTACACTATAGCCCTTCTCATTCATACACCTCTTGGATTGTAAGTACAGTCAAACCTCTCATTTACAAACTTCTCAATTACAAACCTTCTATTTTGCGAACACTATTCAGACAATAATGTCATTAAAATGGTGGCCTATGATGTAATTTTTGGATAATTAAACATTAAATATTCTTTTGTTTTTGCATTTTTATTCTGCTAGTTAATTCAAACAGCACATTTTAACAATCAATGTATCAAAAGAAACACAGAAAAGTGTTTTACATGCCTTATTTTGTCTGTTTACACAAACTTTCTCATTTATGAACTTTCTTATTTACAAACACCTTCCAGCCCGAGGTGTGTGTAAATGAGAAGGTCGACTGTATTAAATATATTTTGTAAAAATGAGTGTTCATAAAGATTGTGAGTGCATTTTGCGGATCAGTTGAGGTCAGAATTCCATTTGACAGTTCGGGTGTTTGAGACTCACTCGTGCCAGTTATTTGTACACCTTGGAAATGCACTTCACTTACAGTCTACCAGTTGTATGATGGATGGTACCACCAAATTGTTGGGAAGTAAACCTGCGAAGGACTAGCGTCCCATCCAGGGGAGTATCATACTCTATCCGCTTCATGCTACTGGAACTGGAAATAAGCTCCAGCCCTATGAGCCTTCAGGCTCTGAAAAGGATATTTTTTATAAAGATTTGATAATAGAGGATCTACTGCTCAACAGATCTTTCATTACGAGAACCTCTTTAATAACTTAAAAAAAAGCAATGATGATTTATTGTATAAAATTTCATACATATTTGTTCAAAACTGGCGACGCTAGATGCTTTGAAGGTTGTAGTCGCAACAAAAACTACAACTAAAAACTAAATTAAAGTTCTAAAGTCTGCTTCACATTTACCTAAAAAGCCAAAGACACGCATTGGCTTGTTTTCTTGTTTATGATTTGTTAAAAAATTGTTTTAATTAATGGAAAAAAAAGTATTAAGTTAATTTTAAATTGATTGCTGAATTACTTAAATATTTAGCCATTATTAATTATGTATAAAATAGAAGTTTCATAAAATGAGAAGTTTATTATTGGACAGCCTATGTCAAGGTATTAGTAAAAGTAGATAATTATATTCAAGAAATTCTATAGAATTTCCTGTCTTATCAATATTATTTCCTATTTATTTATCAAGTCTCACTCCACTCTAGTTTGATCTTATCATACAGACCAAATGGTTAGTCATAGCATTAACATAGAAGTTGATTTCTACAAATTGCACAAATAATATTCAACTATTTGAATTAAAACATAAGCATTATAAATGTGATTTGTAACCGCAGAGAAAGGTTATTATACTCTGTAATATCAGGGATGTAATTATGCTGGGCTACCAACCCTAAACATTTTCCACCCACCCTAAAGACTAATTGAAGATTTTTCACCCAGTCAAATTTCAACCTGGCACCCACCCTAAGCCTCTGAAAAGGTAAAAGTACCATTTTTAATCATTTTACAACCCACCCATATTGTTGCCGCCCACCCTTGGATTTTTATAGCTACATTCCCGATGTACATGTGTAATAATTTTATAGTTAAAAAAGTAACCAAGACTGGTTTGAGCATCTATTGTCTTTCAAAATACAGTTGAACCTCCCGTAAGCGGACACCCTCGGGTCCGTGAAAAGTGTCTGTTTACGGGAGGTATCCGCTTACGAGAATTTCTGCTGATAGAGTGCCAGAGTTGTGAAATTATGTATACGTCCTTATGTCTCACATTTCACGGTTTTCTCAGCACAAATGGGCTCTCAATTTTTTTGACACCGCATTCTGTATTTTATTAAATATTTTTTATCACTTTTAAGATTTGTTCAGTAATATGATTCTCAGCCATTACACTATAAGGACTATTTTGTACAGAAATTTGTATTCATTGTATAGAAAAA
>JAOTQE010079168.1:0-15897 GCA_025631205.1 Nesometra sesokonis
TTAGCATTGGTAGATATGAGCAAAAAATGGTAACATAAATATGAAATGTAGCACGCCCTTCAGAGGAAATGGGCACCACACTGATCAAGAAATGATTAAAAAGCACATTGATCTTGGGGGGTGGGCCCGTTGAACCCCCTCCTTGGATCCGCGCCTGATCAAGATTTTGTAAATTCCTTTCAATAACAGAATCTTTTATTACGCTTTAAATTAGATCGGGTCATGACAAATAGTATGATACATGGATACAACTATTTGAAAGAACAATTTTATACAGGTAGTGAAGCTATTATTGTGATATTAATTTCTTATAACGAAACCAGCAGTTTACGTTATTATGCCACTCCGTTGGCCGCACGAGACTACTACGGTATATTGTAACATTACAGTCGCAGTAATATGAACGGTTTCAAAAAGCACCCGATGGCTGGTATGACATTATGGTATATAATTTGATATTATTACACTGTAATAACATTATGATATTATCTAATAATAAGGACAGGCAGAACGATTTTAGAAATAAACCCAAGTTCAATAAGGTGGTCGGTAGCCTTAATGACAAACTGGTTGTAATAATTATTGGAAATAATTGTCACTTGAAAATGACCACAAAATAAAAATTAATTTTACATTTAGGTGACATCAAAATTAAGAACTAGGGAACAGAAATTATGTGTATTTAAAATTGTTTAATTATTATACTATCTTTGAGTTAGGTCTATTTATTGCATAAAGGCAATAAGTGACTGTTTAAAAAAGTGGAAATGTTTTATATGAAATCGAGTAAATTTGTCGTTAGAGGAACAAAACTGTAAAATCAATGCTTGTATGTTCGCATCATGCTGTTATTTTAACTCATTATTTTTCTCATAAATCCTATGGGGAATATTTTACTATGCCTCATGAAAGCAGGGGAATTCGAGGGCATTCAAAGAATGTGATAAAGGTTCGTTTGCACTTCTTTGTAGATTGTGGTTCAGATTCCGAATCGTAGAGTCGAGAGTTTGAAGCTCGTGTTCAATGGCGTATCCAACAGCGTAGATTTGAGTTGAAAAGTGGAGGGACAAAGGCAAGAAGTTACAGTGGTGGCGCCAATGGGTAGGGTTCCCCTCCGTTTGTGTGTCTATTTCCCTGATTTTTGGATCAATTATACAGTATTTTCAATATTTTTATTGCTGGAAACATGAAAGGGTTGCCGCTTTTTTCAACTTTCACATTTTTTTGTTACATTTACCAAAAAGTGGGGTGACAATTGATATCATGCCCCCCCCCCCCGCATTTAAAAGTGGGGGGAACGTGTCCCCCATGATCCAATGGTGCTTAGGGTACTCGAGTCAGGCCCGTAACCAGGTACTCCTAAAGGAGGGTTCGCCTGAGGGTCCTGCGGTGGGGTCAAGAGGAAACGCACCTGTGGGGGCCGGGAGACGGAGCCTATATGCACTCAAACAGTGTGTATTTGGCATATTAGTTATAATATAACTGATATGGATGATGATTTTAGAATAGTGTGAGTACAGTAATACCGACTACAGATGCGAAAATATGAAAAAGTGTTCGATATTGGTAGGGGTTTTTTTAAAGGGGGTTCGCTGAAAAAAAAGGGAGTTCGTACGAACCCCCAGAAGCCCCCTGGCTACGGGCATGCGAGTACCAACCCCCTCCCCACCCAACCCCAGAGGTAGATAAAATCAGAAAGATGGTTTGGACAAGGTTCATAATGAGAATGTACGAATGTATGAATATACCACTTTCGGTCTTGGAAAATACTTCTCCTGCAATACCTTTCTTGAAATTCAATTGCTCTGCTCAACGACTCAAGCAATCATCAAATGTCGGTTGGTATGAACTAAGAAAAGAAACAATGTAAATGAAATAGTTAAACCTGAAAAAAAAAATATTTGTATTGTATTGAATATGGAGTCAAACATATACATTAGGAATTGGATGAATAATGGCATTTATATAAAATACCTTTTTGACGAAAATATACAGTACTGTATTCTTACAATCATTTGAACAACTCAAACGCATATTTCACAGAAAAGGAAGAATCATTTATGACTGAGTGTTTTACCTTGCTTAAATCAATACCATATGACAGGATTACCCCCCACCCACCCCCCCCCCCAAAAAAAAATCAGGATGACCAACGTAATACACCTCCAAACATAAATAATAAAAATGAAATGTTATATAAAAATTGGGGCCTCGAGCACCTCCCCCACCTCCCCCACCCAACCTTCAGCGAAACCGAGCACTCCTTCCTCCTTTCAGTGAAAAAGAACCATAAGTCCGACCGGGATTTGAGCACCCGCTTCCCTAATCATGGATACACCCCTAATTCTGGTCGTTTGTTTCTGTGTGTTCTTGGGTAAAACACTTTACCAATGTTGCCGCGCCTGCATCCTGGTTACATTATCCATTGGCTAAAGAGAGCTATATTTGTTCTTATCACAGGGATACCCGGTAATAAGTTATTTTCCTTTTTATTGTTTTGAACTGTTCATCCCGTAGGCCTAGTGGTAGTATTCTGCTCTAAAATAAGGTACAGACGTAAGCCTGCATCATAGGCCAAATAGTAGCTAGTAATTCATTTTAGGTGCGCTTACGTAGGAGACTGTCTGACAGATTTTACTGTGTCTGCTAAATTAGAAACAAAAACGGATATTGGGAAAATACAGTATCACGTTAATTAAACCGTCGATATGGTGGGGGGTAATCACAAAATGTGAGAAAGATAAATTTTAGCCGATTCTCGTACTGATTTGATACAATAAACTTGATACTGCAACGATAACTTCATAAAACATTTTTTTTGTAAAAAATATAAAATTTTAACAGTAAGACAATGCTGTAAAACATGTTAAAAAGTGGGTATACTACTAAAATCACAGTGTTAAAAAAAGAGGAAAATTACAGATTGTGAAGGGGTTGTGGTTGAAAACCGAAATCGCATATATTTTGGAAAGGGCCTTCTCTCAAAAAGGTTTTGCCAGAACAATAAAATATGTGCAAATATGAATGCAAAGTGTTTATTCTGTAATTACTTAAAACGGCAAAGTGTTACCATATGATATTAAAATAACTCAGGTCAGGTCCGGATATTAAATCAGATTTTCAAGTTCATGACTCCATATTAAACGATTACCGGTAAGTTACTTTCAATTCGCAGCACAATCTCTACACTTCTTGGTACATGTTGTCGAAAAAAATCATTGGATCTAATCGAGTACAGTATCGTGAGTAGGTTTATTTTTATCATCCAAAAAATTCTGAGATTTTATCTAAATTCACCATAAACGTTGAGATTGACCCTACGCATGTCGGACCGTTGAGACATGAGACATTTCGAACGTTTCTTTAATCACAGTGTATTACCGATAGGCCTAGCTAACCCATTTCGTGTATCCCATATCGAAAGTATTTCAATAGAGCTGAGTTATATCTAATAGACCTAGGCTTGACTAGTGTAATAATTTTAAAACTAATTTTATATTAATAAACTTACTTTGGCCATGTTCTGATTTGCTAGTTTTGTAGTTTTGTATTTTTTCTTCTTATTTTCTTCTCCTTCTCTTCTCCTGCTCCTGCTCCTGCTCCTGCTCCTCCTCCTTCTTCTCATTTTCTAATTCTTCTTCTTCGACTTCTTCTTCTTCTTCTTCTTCTTGTGGACAATTGTTACGCGTGAGTGACCACATACAATAAGGTACGTGAACAAACTGTAGACCTTATACACATGGTGTCAGTTCTCTGTTATGGAGAATAGCTCCATTTGAGCTTGTTTATATCTCAACAATTTCAATAATAATTGTCTGATAGACAAAGACTTGATTAGGTATAATAATTATAATACTAATTTTACGTACGAACGCCCATCATAACGCGGGTTTGTAAACATAATTATCGTGAGTATCATATAAAATAAAATTAATGAATAATAATATCTGTGATGAAATATATAAGCAAAACTTCACACTTTGTTGCTGAAAAATGTCTTGTTTTGATCTCTGTTACCTTGAATTTCAAATATATGTAAATCAGACACACTGCTTTTTTTGCCATGGCACTTTCGTAGTAGTGGTGGTGTTAGTTGGGGTTGTAAGTGGGCACAGTTACTAGTGTTTACTAGTAGTGTGTGCATGGGTTAGTGGTAGTTAGTGTGATGGTGGTAGTGGCTGGTAGTGGTACCTATTTGTAAAGGAGACTGTTATAATATTAGTGGCAGTGGCTCCATAGTTGTAACGGTTAGTGATATGATTGTGTGGTTAGTGGTAATTAGTGGTGGTGGTGATGGGAGTAGTTACCGGTAGTGAAATAGTAGTGATGGTATATGCCTAGTTAGTGGTGGCGGTTGTAATGTAGCGGTTAGTGGTGGTGGCAGTTGTAATAGCAGTGGTTAGTGTTTTTGTTAGTGGTCGTGCCAGTGGTGTTAGTACTGCATAGTATTAGTAGTGGAGAATAATTAGTGAAATAATAGGCCTGTGGAAGTGTTTAGTATGGTAGTGGTGGTGTGTTTGGAATCAGTTGGTTATGGTGGCAGTGGTATTGGTGGTTTTAATAGTGGTTAGTGTAGGCGGTAGTGTAACTGGTGGTTAGTTGTAGTCGCTGGTTAGGGTAGTGGTGATGATAGTACAACAAAAACCCAGGCGTGTGTTATTGTATCGTACTTTGAAATATTTTAAAACTTTCAAACGCAACATTTGAAATGTGGGTACGAGCTAAATAACAGTAATTTAATGTAACAGTTAGGGTATCTGCTATAGGCCTATGGAATATTTTAAACACTTTTAAAGGCAACATTTGGAAAGTGCTTACAACAACACCACTCCTTATAGTAATTTAATGTAACGGTTAGGGCTTACCTGCTATTTTGATGTAAGTATTCCATGGATTGATTCCCATCATTAAACATGAGAAATATGTCTATTTAAGGGCACAAACTGTTACCTAAACCAATACCGGTTTACGTTCCAAAATAAAACAAACTAATTAAAAAAAAAGTAAAATGAAAATCATCTTTTGAATCTGATTGCAATATAATCGACCTAGTATTTAAGTAGAACTAGGCTTCTATGTTTTATTTTACACAAACTCGTTCTACAATGACCATAAAAGTACGTATTGTAGAGATATCTAATGCCTTGCCGGATGTTATATTGTCCAAATCGACAATTAAACCATAGAAAATGATATTCTAATGTTAGACTGATCGACTTAATAATTATATAATATGAGGATGAAATTAATACTAGGGAAATGAAATGACGTCATTCATGTAGGCTAATAGTTTGTAAAAAATAGCATAGGCCTACATGTAAAGGAGGTTTATTTGTTCATCATTGTATCTTGTCATTAAACCATTGTCATCAAACCCAATGTTGAAACATAGAATAAACAAGACAATAATCGTAAACGATTACACCCTCGCCTATATTTTGAAGTAGGTTTTTCCCTCTTGTGTTTGTTAGTTTGTGTGTTCATTTTTGAACAGCCTAAAGCCATAGTTTTCACTCTTTTCCTACTTTCATTGTGATAGGGAGGTATCAGGCACACAGAATAAACATACTACATACTCTATTCAGGGTCATGAAAGGTCGTGTTTTGAATTTTAATGGCAATAGCTAACAGATAGGACCAGAGTATATCAGTATAACTATCAGGCCTGTTTAGTATCTAGCCTAATGTATTTTTTTGTCACTTAAGAGAGGGCAGTAGACACAAAATCATATAGATTAGAATCCAGAATTTATGTGGTAAGGCGGACCAGCACAAAACACTATCCCGACTTCAGTGAGGCAAGGGTAATAATGTTAAATGAAGTCAAATTACTTCGAATTATTATAATCAGAATCTAAATTTCATACTACACATAGTTAAGATCTAGTAGAAGATTCCAATAAATTGTTTCGAAGTTGCAGATATTTCTGCCTTCTATATGCTCATGGAGCTATAAAAATAGCTCCATGATATACTTAACGAATAACGATGCATGATATACGTGTAATTAGAACACCGGAGTGACGTCGGTCCCCTATTTTATTGTACCATAGATTTCCATTTCCATGTCGAATACCCTATTACCTGAGAACCCCACTGGAATTCCATTTGATTTTAAACTGTACTTTCAGTATTCTTATTACATAATCAGAGTATAAGAGGTGCGATTTTTTTGTCGGTGG
This sequence comes from Nesometra sesokonis, assembly GCA_025631205.1. Taxonomy (NCBI): domain Eukaryota; kingdom Metazoa; phylum Echinodermata; class Crinoidea; order Comatulida; family Antedonidae; genus Nesometra; species Nesometra sesokonis. Next base: position 6,183 of record JAOTQE010079168.1, read on the forward strand.
GGTTCAGTCACACCCCATACCGATATTCAGTCACGGCCGTCGTATACCTAACCGTACTACTTCCCAATGTGAATATTGAATTTTGAAAATAACAGCAATTAAGTTGCAATTTCAATTTAACTGTCTATTATGTATAATTTGATATTTACCGCTGTAATGTATGTTTAATGAGATACTATCGCACCTGCTACATAGGTTACACATGACTGATATTAAATCTGGCCGTAAACCCACATACTAATATTGTAAATGTACACATGCTCGATGGAATAACTAAGGTTTACCGAGGAAACACTTTAGCATCAATAAAATAATGCTATTTTTGAAAGCTTAAAAGGTATTGTTGTGCTTCGGCGGTAAAGCAATAGAAAGTTTAAGTGAAATTGTATGCATTTTTTGAAATTTAAATTCATGTTAATTAAGTTACTGTCTGGTTCAGTTAAATATAAAACAAGAGCGATCGTTTTAATGTTTGACCATAATAACTCAATTTCATTTTCTATTCGATGTAGAAGCCATCGAGATAGATACATCAAAAATACAATGAACAAAATTAATATTAATTATAAAAAATGGAATCAACATATGGACTATTACATTTAGAATTTTATATCGCGGGGGGGGGGGAAGGGGGAATTAATATTAAGTCCGTGCATAAATGTAAAATAGCTCTATAGCTAAGGAAGGCGAAAGGTTATGCGCAGGGTAAGGAACCATGGGTGTTCATACACAGACGATAATTTAGCTAACGATTGCAATACGACAATCTAATGTCTTCTAATCAACACTTTATTCCTCAATCGGTCGGTCTTTGTCCCTTTAGTGGTCAAACATTCAATATGCTATTTCGTAGGATTAATAATCCATTTTCTATTTTAACCAGTCTGCCAGTTAATTGGTCAGTTGGTCACTGGGGAAAGGACACACACATCTTATTGAAATTTCAGTCTCTTGAAAAAATAAGTTTATATACAGCAGTTCGAAGTACTAATATACCTATTCATTCTGTTCTAGCCAATGGAAACATCTCTCAACAAATGAAAATTTGATTGGATAGTTCTACGTAACTACTTCATTATACAGATCCTTATATCAGTAGTACTGGTACCTGCCTGCCCCAGTGGATAGTGTTACTCCATCAACAACGCTCATCAAAGGATATAATACCGTAATAGTTACGGTAACATATCCGAATTGAACGCTTAATGAGGGTTATGAAACCGATTTCTATATTAATGTACATACAACATACCATATCTCATTTCATTGGATGATTAATTCAGGTAAGTCGTACGTCTTTTATTTCCAATGCAGGCGCAGGTCTAATTGGCCGGCCTCCTAACTTTTTGACTTGGCAGGATATTATTTGCAACCCGAAAAAAAAATTGCCTAGGCCTATTATGTGAATGTCAATGAATGTGCACTAAACAGAAACAATCCTGAGCCCTAGCAGGCCAACTAGATCCACGGCTAATGCTAATACTAATGCTAATGCACTAATTAGATATGAAAAACACACTGGTCTTTGAATGAGTGCCCGTTATGGGAGGTGTTCGCTTCCGAGAAGTGTCAGCATAGTCAGTTTTGAGTATGCGTGTAATTAGGACCTTATCGGAGTGACGCGCCGGTAGCCCTATTTTTTGTACCGTAGAATTTACATTTCAAATATCCTATTGCTTGGGAAACCCACTGGAATTCCGTTTGATTTCCAAATTGAACTTTTAGTTTTCGTATTACATAATCAGATAATACGAGGTGATATCTTTTTGTCGTTGGGGTTCAGTCACACCCCATATATCGAGAGTTCCGTCTCGGCCAACACTAAGTACTACTTAAAAAAAGTGGATATTGAATTTTCAAAATAACAGCAATTCAGTTGCAATTTCAATTAAACTGTCGACTATGTATAATTTGATATTTACCACTGATATATATATATGTTTAATGAGATACTATCGCACCTGCTACATAGGTTACACATGGCCGATATTCAATGAAGGGCCGTAAACCACTTCAGCAACAATAAAACAATGTTAGTAATTTTTTTAAAGCCTAATCGATATTGTTGTGCTTCGGTGGAGCAATAGAAAGTTTAAGATGAATTTAAATTTATGTTAATTACAAGCCTACAGTCTGGTGTTGCTATTTCGAATATTAACGACTGGGGACGTGGACCAGTAGTAGTACACCGCTTAATCCTTTCCCTCGTCTTTAAAAAATGTACAATACTGGGTCTTTAGTTTGAGCTGTTCGTGTACACTGGCAATAAACTCCTAGTCCACAGGGGCGTATCCATGATTTGGGGAAGACTGACTGCTCAACCCCAATCGAATTTTGATGAACAAAAGACAACCCGTTATTTTTTCTGAATTGATTGCTGCCTGTATAGTTATTTTCCTCTTACAAGTTAGTTCTTCTCTGAAAGGGTGTAGACTCATTTCTTTTGAAAGTGTGGAGGTGGGGAGTTCCCAAGGGTGAAGATTGTTATAAATTTGAAAGATGCTTTGTTTCAAACCAATCCCAAATACATTGTTGACGGCAACTTTTAGGGTGGGAGATTTAGCCGGCGAGGGCTCTAATCCCACACCTGACACAACAGTGAAAACGTAGGGCCTTTATAAATTGAGAAAAGTCGAGATTAATCACTATAAACGGTGCTAACGTGCTTTTAGAAGTGTCAGAAGAAAGTCAATTAAACGCGTATACCGGATTTGTCCGTGACTTTTAGATGCTATTATAAATTGTGTTTTTCAAGAAATTACACCAAATCAATAATTTTGTATAAACACATCCTATATACATTAAAGTAATAAGTAAAGTGATTACCTTAATCCACTCTTATTCTGACGAAACGGTTTGTCACATCCAGATCATGTGGAGGGGTGTGATGAATGACTTCTGGCTTATGAGCCAAGAGCACTGTCTTTTTAGAAGTCCCGTATACCATGTGGTTAAATAAATGAAATGATGATGATGATGATGATGATGATGATGATGATGAGGATGATGATGGTGATTGTGGTGGTGGTGATGGCGATGATGATGCTGGTGATGATGATGAGGATTATGATGATGAAGAAGAAAATGATTATTGCTAATATTGCTATTAATTAATAGTGTTGCATGGTGTTACTCAATTTCGTTCAATTAACAAAAACCTGATAGATTTTTGACCACACGAAATATAATTTTACTTACACATTTATATACAACAGTACTGAAAGTGAACTGTGCGTGACCACCTCCTTGGTAACTCGTGTTTTTAGGATTAAGGGATTACGTATTAAGTTTAATCTATCTGGAGTAAATCGTTATTCAATGGTATACTAATACATGAACCTGCAAACTAATCCTTGCTAATCTCAATAATCCGTATTTCCTTGTTTCTCTATTACACTTATTAACCGATAATGCACTGTATATATAATTTTAATTCCCGACAAAGTATAAAACTATATGTTATGTATCATTTAACATTCCATTTGACAAAGTATAACACTACATTTTATGTAACATTTAACATTCCATTTGCGTAACAGCCTTTAATATTCCGCAGTGAATCATCTGGAAATTGAACCGAATGTTCACCAGTTTCTTGTCTCAAAAAACAATATTAGAAATTTGGATACTTCGATTTCAGTCGTACTTCAGTGACCAAACATTATAAACGCTCCTCCAAACGTTTACTTATATTATTAGTGTCCTATATATGTGGTAGGCCTGTTATAGTACCGCTTCAAATGGTAAGGCCTCTAGGCGTTCATTTTATTCACTTAACAAATATGAAACACAATCCATTCCATAATGTTGCAGCTGGAACAATGCATGTCATTTGTACCTACCAGGTACCCAAGTACAGAGCTACCCGTGGGTGGAGGCAGCCTGAAAAAACCCCTGGATAAAGCAGGAGAGGATTTAAGGGGGGGGAGGCGGGTATGCCCCCCCCCCCCTCTTGGAAAGTAAAATATATCAATATTATTTACATTGTCTAAAAAACGAGAATATTCAGCAAGAGTGATCCCTTAACACACTCTTGAGGCAAATTCCGGACACCTACAGACCAAAATTTCTCCGGACGCCTCTAAAACTTTGACTCTCTACCGGCCCCTTCCGCCCTCCCCCACTTTCCAAAAGAACACAAACACCGACCAATGTGAGCTTCGACACCTCGTGATTCGAAGTCTAAAGCGCAACCACTACACCAAGTATTGCTTTTTAATCTAGCCTGTATAACTTTGTCACTGTTATGTTTGTTGTGTTTCAATTCCAATTTTACATTGTAAAGTTTTTTTTTGTTCTAAGTCCAGAGAATAAGTTTACAACTATCTGTTTTGTTACAGACTGACAATGATGATATTTTTTATTTTATTCATGTTTTTTTTTTCAACATAGCCTATATCATTTTCATATACAGGATAACACAATTCAGACAAAAGATACATAATTTTTTTCATATGGTCCCGTCAGTATAAAGTGTAACAAATCTTAATTACTACAGCCCTTAATTTAAAATTAAAAAAAAACATCAGAAGGTTGAAAGCCTCTATAATTTTGATCTAGTTTCAGTGTCAACATATAACTATTCTCAAATTCTAAACTTTATGGTATTTATGAGCAAGTTAAGGTCAAAATATTGGAGCATTACCAAGTGGCAATACACATTTAAAGATATTAATATTAGTGAAATTTCGTGTTATGGGAGTAAGAGAGATTGGCAAACATCGTAGAATATTCAATAGAAATATTAGTATAGGCTATATATCTACATTCTGTTATCTTGTTATTTCAGGTTTTGGATCGGAAGCTGGTAAGGTTGCTAAAAAAACTCGCCAGATGTGATTGTTATCAGGGAAACTTATAACTCGAATCAGTCAACACTTTTGACGACTTAGGACAAGTCTTTTGCGATTGAAATCATTTCCATCAACGATACCGCCATGACTGGAAGTGGCACCGACGAGGAGTACGCGATGATACGCGCGGTACTAAATTCTATGACGTACACTAGAGGCGATGAGTTACTACTAACCGTTATTATGCCTATTCTATTTGTTATAGGCGTAGTTGGCAACCTGTTCGTTATCGTTGTTTTTATACGTCTGAAATCAATGCGAACTGCACCTTACGTGTATTTGTTCACTCTCGCGGTGGTGGATTTTATGTTTCTCATTTTTGTTGCGCCTGTCCAGTGGATTATGTATTTATCAAATACCGTACGAGAAGATTTTTCTGGATTGGGCATCATTTCCTGCAAATTTTATCTAACCATCCAAGATTTCTGTGTACTTTTTTCGTCTGTCATTTTTATCTGCGTGACGATTGAACGTTACAGAGCCATTTGTCATCCTATGTCACTGGAAACATCGAAAGTGTCAAGAAGATCAAGTATAACTTGCATTGTCACTTGTATTGTCATTTTCATTTATAAAATTCCAACATTAAGGTTTTCGACGTTAGCCGAATACCCGTTACTAGCAGGAATGAATGAGAACATCACGTCAAAATTTGCCGATTTCCCAGACTTTGTTCAAGTGTGCGTGTACTGTAATGGTTTAGAAATAGGCGCCAAATGTGACAGACTGAACAAAACTTTATATTTTGACTTAATAATTAACGTTATAATTCTACCGTGTGTTTCAACACTGTATATCAGTTTACTTGTTCGTCTTTGCAAACGGCAAAATATATCGGATACGGGGGGATCATCCGCACACTTGAGACAGATGAAAATTCAAAGTGCGATCATGATATTTGTAGTTATTTTCATTTTTATTATTTGTACAAATCCATTCCGAATATTTTCGTTTTTTTATAATTTTTATGCTAATAAGTATGTGAAGAAGTTGGTTGATGAAGAAACATTAAGTTTTATTATTTATGTCAATAGGTCTTTGATATTTTTAAATTCAGCAGTTAATCCGATCATCTATCATATTGTTAGTAGTAAATATAGATCAGCGTTTAAGAAAGGTCTGTTTTTTCAACGATCTAACAAATCACACAGCAAGTCAAAAACGACAAGGGATACAAAATTATCAATATCAAGTAAGGGAAGGCAAACGATTAGATGTGAAGAACAAGTTAAAACGCTAATTAATTCTTAGACTATAACAATTATTGTTAGGTCTGTTATTTATATTCATATTTTAATGTCCTGTCCGATGGATTGTATATGAGTGCTGTTTCATTTTACGATACCAAACAAAACATTGACTATAAAAAGGAATTTTACTGTGCGTGGTTATACATAAAAATATTGTTGTTAGTATTAAATATATTATTAAATAAGAATATATTTTAATAAATAAATTCATATTGAATAATATATTCATATCGTTAAATTTATTAAAATGTACAATAGCGTAACTATGGCTGGATGTTTTTTTTCAGCATGCTAATGGTGTTGGAGATTAGGAGATGTAATGATTGATGATGATGATGATGATGATGGTGACGATGATGACGACGACGATAGTGGTGGTGGTGGTGATGATGATGATGATGATGATGATGAAGGTGGCGATGATGATAATGATAGTGACATGATAATGATGATGATGATGATAATAATAATGACGAAGGCGGCGCTGATCATGATGATGGATGATGATGTAATGATGATGATGATGAGGATTATGACGATGATGATGATTATGACGATGATTATGAAGACGATGATGATGATGATGATGATGATGACGACGACGATAGTGGTGGTGGTGGTGATGATGATGATGATGATGAAGGTGGCGATAATGATGATGATGATGATAATGATGATGATAGTGATGATGATGATGATGATAATGATGACGAAGGCGACGCTGATGATGATAATAATGATGATGACGAAGGCGGCGCTGATGATGATGATGATGATGATGATGATGATGTAATGATGATGATGATTATGACGATGGTTATGATGATGATGATGATGATGATGATTATGATGATGATGATGACGATGTGATGGTGATGATAAACCATGACAACCAGTATTTGCTGTATCACGTATTCAGGTACGCAACGGTAAATATTTGTAGCAGATATTTTAAAATCTTGTTTTTAAGTACATACGATATCGTTTATGAATAAATAATAATATTGTTGATGAACGTGCATAATTAATAATTCTGGTTTATTTGAGTAATTTATATGATAATTACAATATATACTGTTCAGCAGTGTGGAGGCTTATGCTGGTACAAGCATCGCTCCACACGTTACGGTATTTTTACACATCAAACCTAAAAACCTTGTAGTTGTGTTTAGCTCCAATGTTTTTGCTAACAAATAACTAAACATGTTGTGATACATGTCAAATGTCACATTTTAAGTAAAATATCAAAATCCTGGCCCCTATAAGTCCATCAAGATAAAGATGTTTAGAAATAGAAATACCCCTTTTACGCTGCTCTGTAAAAGGAAAGCCTCCCCACGACAGTTTAAATTTGAATCGGGTTCATAGACTTTAAAATTGATTCCATATTAACGTCATTTTTACTATTTTTGTCTAGGCCTAATACTTGTCCAGCAAAACATGAGTATTGTATACAACGGTTTTATTTTTAAAACACAAACTTTACATTGATCAATCACCACAATACCGTACTTAGACTTGCTCCAAGTCTGTATATTATATTTTCAATTTTTTAATAAAGTGCGCCACCTACTGATGATAAAGTTTTAGTGGTGTGAGGTTTGTCGTTAATATAAACATCAGAAAGGTATGACGATCCACCTGCTATGGAACGCAATGGGTGCCTTTTAATCGTCTTTCACGAATTAAACCAAATCACCGTCTTGAACCAAGACTATACCGTACTGTATGTAGCCTGCAGTTACTTAATCTCATACGCTATCCACCATTATTCAGACCTAAGTGAGCAAAAAAAAAAAAGAAAAAAAAAAAGACCAGGGCTTCGTCTTACCACGACATTTTGGTATGGTGGAATCTATGTACAAAATAATATTTGAAGAAGGCCAAAAATCAATAGGGTCCGTTTTTGTCTTAATTTTGCAGTCTCGAAACTAATCGGACTTTGGAATTTTAGTTACCGCGGTAACAAACTTTTAAAATTCACAGCAGAAGCACTAACAGCAACATCAGCTGAATCAAACTGTTGAGAAGGCTAATTAAACTCGTCACCAGAACCGGTATATAGTGTGGATACATTTTTCCAAGTGTATTGGCGTCTTTTATATAAAAACCGTTCTCGTAAGTTTCCAATCTTTAATATTTATATATATTTAATAAATAGGTCTCACCACAAAGTGTGTCGCATCGTAGGTGAGACAAAATTGAGATATTCACCAAAATAGATCTGAGACAATTTTTTGAGAAATTCTGATTTAATTATTTATGTGTACTATGGTATCTACATTTAAATATAGGCCTAATGTATATTTTATGTTAGATTTCATGCAATAAAGTGCCTCTCCATGCCGATTTTCTGAGAATGGCAGTCTTTTGTTCATTTTTAGATTAACTTTTGGAAGAATTTATAAAAAAACCCATTTTCCATACTTGGAAACTTCAAATACTCATATCATTTGATACAGTTGTCTAATAAATGTCATTTAATGTGCAAATGTGTGTGTTCTATTCAAAGGCATCAATAACTCAATTTTTCTTACCATGAGACTCATATTGTTGTGAGACCTCACGTTAAGGTGTGGGATTCGTTTTTATAATTATTATACCCCGTCACTGTCGTGGTTCCCATTAATCTAATGTAAATTGAAAACCAAGTATCCAATGTGTTCAAAATCACGATAGCACAACGTGCTTACCCTAAGCAGATTAGATTAGTAAATAGTACTAATACGGCCTATCTGATGACGATCGGTACCTGATAATGACCTATGCTCAATGTATTTTTTTTTGGTAAACATGCTTGTTTTACTTTTATTATAACAATATCGGATAACGGAGTGAAACTCTTAGAACTTACAGGGGCTTCGATGAAAAGCAATGATCATCGGCACTAAATTGTGTAAGATTTAAATATTTTCATTTTTTTGCCTTGGACTCTCCCCACCCCCAACCACAAAAACATGTACCGTCCAAAAATATGGAACATGTTGATTCTATTTTAGACCCCAAACGATATTACATTCTTAAACATTTTAATCAGTTGTTTAAATATTGAATGAATGTGATTATTAAATACCACATCAAAGATAATTAGTGAAACACAAACAAGCCCACTTCATCAAAAAACGTATTTTTCTCTGGTGATTCATTATATGCACGCACGTAATCAAATCCCTCGGCTCTAAACTCAAGTATAACAATTAAATATGTGCTACATTTTAATTGAAGAAAATATTTACTGATTACAAAATTAGAGTTCAAATTAATTAATCTCAACCAACTCAATATAAATATTGTTGTTTGCCGAATTATACAAAGTACGTTAATATTTTAATTAAAGAAATTATTTATTGATTAGAATATTATAATTTTAATTAGGCCCTAATAAATCTCTACTACTCAATACGAAAATTGTTTTGTAGAATTGTACAAAGTATGATAATAATGCGCACCTGATTGACTGTGGTGAAATATTCAGGCAAGATTATTCTTATTAAATGTTTAACATTTTATACTTTATCATATACCTACCACATCCGTCTAAGATCGACGGATGTGGTAGTGATCAACGAGCTCTTTTTAAGATTGCTAATAAGCTCTTGGGTAGAACGACTG
>JAOTQE010079179.1:0-15897 GCA_025631205.1 Nesometra sesokonis
TTTATTACATATGGTTTATCATTTCTTAAAGATTGGTTCAGTAATTGATTCTCAGCCATGACGATTTTGTACAGAAAATTGTATTCATTTTACAGAAAAATCGCTAAATTTTCCGGGATGTCCGCTTATGGGAGGTAAATTAACATTACAAAAAATCTAAATTTTAAGACAAAAAGTGTTCGCGTCCGCTTACGGGAGGTACCAATTGCACTGAAAGGAAGAAAAAAAACCAGTCTTTGAATTAGTGTCCGGTATGGGAGGTGTCCGCTTACGGGAGGTGTCCACACAGGGAGGTTCAACTGTATTTCGACGCGACACGCACGCGCTGGCTTTGCCGTGAATACAGATTCTTCCGCTTTATTTTTTAGGATCCACCTAAAAAAATTAAAATTCTGTTCTTACTTTGCACTTTATTTGGAAGTAACATGACATAAATATGGTAGATCAGTGTTATAATTATAAATTTGAACATAATAGGGCCTACATTCAAATTTAGAATTTTTTAATATGTTGGGATTTTGGAAGGAATGGTCCTTCAATTGTGTTTTCTCAACGGTTAAGCCGGTGTGTAACAAAATTAGAACAAAATGACCCCTAAAAATAAAACTTGTTTTATGTATGAACATTATAGTCCTAAGTGAATTATTGGGCAAACTTTCAAATTCTGTAGTGTTATTATAAATTATTGGATTTATTTATTTCATAATCTTTACTGTGACTTAGAATTACGTCATGAAAACATTTCCTCTAGAATTGTTTCAAATTGTGTACAGAGTAAAAAATGTTCCCGTAGTCATTTGATTTCAGAAAGGGGGTAGCATACTTTAAAGAGTGTCGGTCAGAATAATAATTTGTAGACATACGTTCTTTTATTTTAAGATGAGTCTTAATTTCTACCACGGCCGTCTATCCAGTCACAATAGACCTTATGAAGAAAGGTCTTAAAAGTATAAATTTAAATAGTGCACAGTATTTGTAAGTATGTTGAGGGGTAGTAACAAGTACTGAAAATTCTTGTTATTATAAAATAAGCGTAATGATTACAATTCGATTTAGGAAAGGGGCCTACTTGACAATTGAAAATGTAGGCGTCTTGCTTAACCAAAATAGTATTTTCTTGTCTTTGCATAGACATAAAAAGGGATATAACAAAAATACTGATTAAACCTAATTATCCAATTTAAAAAGAAATGAACCCACTTTCAATGCAAGTGAGAGGGTTGCGAACCCTCCCGATTCCCACTAGATTCGCCATCAATATTATGACTGGCCACCAGTATTATAGTATATCCCTATGGTATGACGTCATTACGAATCATGTTTATGGCTATAACTTTTAGGGGAAATATATTAAGACAAAATTCGGCAGGTGTCACTGATCGATTCATACTTTAGAAATTCTTGGGAATGTGATATAATTGGATATATATCGGTACAAATTACTTCAGTCTCCCCATGCGTTGGGGTACTTGGTTTATAAGCCTACAGGTCGTGGAAACAAAGTCATGATCCTGCAGCTGTTGAACAGGCATGATATTGTGAGAAGCGTAGTGAATTATTGCCTTCCAATATTACAAATAATAGTAAGGTTTCGCAGCTTTACAAAATACGAATACGAAAACGGATACGTCATACATCCTTGTAACATTTGAATAGAACACCTTAAATATCTGTCACAGTTGGTTTTTACGACGATTATCAACAATTCATAGGTAGAAAGAAAATTTGATATATTTTTGAACACATTTTTTAGTAACTTTCAAAAATTGAAGTGTGACGTATCCGTTTTCATTTTCGTATTTCGTAAGTTTGCGAAACCTCACTAATGTTTAAACCACTTTCCCTGTACGATGTTTCATAAACTACATCATGCCTTCTCATCCATGTAAGCATACTGTGAATTTGAGATAATACGTCGACTTACTTCCTTTATCCGACTCAGAGAACCGACCAATCAGTAGGAAGACATACATTACTGACAAACTAAATAATCGATGAGACTTCCAAATCTTATAAAGGGGCACACTCTATCCTCACTCTAACGAGTCGCCAATGATTACTGGAATTCTAATTTGGTTAAAATAAAACTGACCTTTTCACCAAATTGTCAAAATGAAAATCTCCAAAATCAGTCCATTTTGTGGCTATTTTTATCGTTTTTAAAAATTTAATTTATAATTTGGCTACCAAAAAAAATCAGCAACCTTTAGCCAGTTTGGCTAAGAAAAAAATGACCATAGCAGGCGCGGATTCAGGGAGGGGGAGCAACCAGTTCCCCCACCCCCTATTATCGTCAAAACGTAGTTGCGCTCCCCCCGCCCCTTATATTAGGTGCGCGGGGTCAAAAATTTACCAGAAAATCACAAAATACGGTTAAAATACGAGCACCAAAATGGGAAAATAATCTTTTCTTTTTTTTTTGTGCTCGCCCGGAAAAACTTAGCAACCACGCCCACCCGGACTGGAAATTTCTCCCCACCCCTTCGGTGGGCGGCCTGGATCTGCCCCTGCCTAGAGTGAGCGAAGACATTATACCAGGAGACAGTTAAATTAACTGTTCGCTGATTATACGTAATAGAAATCGACTGCGAATGACTGACCCGTTATCCAGTAAGATAACCGAACAATTAAAATATACAACTTGGACGGACGGACAAAGACAAGTATCATCAGTGATTTCTACGCGTCTAAAAAACTCGAGCAAATCACCAAAAGGACACCCTCTATCGTTTCTATTAATCTAACTTTTTTGTTGAAACTTTAATCCCTAAATAAAATAGTCGTTTCTGAAAATTAACAGGCATGAAGTTAATAATGAACATGAACATAACACATTTTACTTCAGTTCAAGGTGCTTTAAATATACCATAATTGTGTATCAATGATTTCTGTAATTTAACAAAAGCGAGATTCGGGTTCGTGAATTCCAGAATTTTCCCCTAGACTTCTAAAGTACACATTACATAAAATAAAAATACAATGAGAATGCTCTGTTGCTAGGGTGCAAGCTTTTACTAAATATAATGTAAGTTTGTAGTGACAATAAAAAGGGTCGGGACTGCCAAACAACAATATCAAATTTGGCTAATTAGAAATGTCCAATGTAAATATTTATGACTTACCCATCGTACCATAGGCTAATTAATATGTGGATATATATTATGTTAATAATGTAAACTACTGATATTTTCAATTTATTATATTTCAGTTCACTACAAACCAGGATCTGTGGCCAAACACGGGGAATACAGATTTTATTTTGATGTAAGCGAAGTTTCCTTGGATGATATTTTAACAACGGCGGAATTGCGTCTTTTTAAGGGTGTAGCAACTTACAGTAATGAGATAACTGGAGTATACACATTGACAGTTTATAGGATTTTACACGATGCATATACAGGGTAAGCCCTTTTTTCATGCATTATACCTTATTGTCTCATCTAGATTCCATGCATCGAATTTGGAATAAACACACACTTAAGGCGTTAATATCGACTTTCATTCCATAGCATGATCAATTTAATTTAATTTAGGCCTACATAGCAAAAAATATAACAGTACAAAATATAGTCAAGTCTGTATCTTCAAAAAGTGCGCAAAGGTACATCAAACAAAAAGAATCAGCAGTACTTTGCCCAGGTTCAGTGTTCCACTTTATATATTTATTTATGTGTTTGCCAATTTCAGGCTCAAAATGTTCTTATTTTGTTCTTATTTTACATACTTTCCGAGATAGACAGATAGGAGGAAATCATTTCAGCAAAGGCTTGGTTAAATAGGCATATTTGTGCTTTTCCCGGGTGGAATGTCTGATTACATTACATCTGATGACGTTTGGGGTGGATATTAAGATGACATCCTTTTGAAATCAGTATCAGTATGTGATGTAATGAAATTGGTGTTGGTGTTATAAGTTCCATTTATTAAAAATTACAACCTCATTTGGATTTTATCTCAGCCTTATTTTGCTTTTAATTTTTAAGCAATTCCGCTCCATTGTTCTTATAAAATATTGATTTGTTGTATTGTTCGAATGTTGAAATGACGTTCCGCTAAAAAATGTAAGCCTGCGTTTTACAAAGGAAATATAAACTTAGGTATTCAAGTATCTTGAATTGTGTCTCATAGGATCAATTTCAACCATTTTATTGGAGGTTACCACAAAGGAGTTTCATTTATAATGTAAAGTTTGGATAACTGTTGAATTTGAAAGATAGGAAATTTGTGTCAGAATTCTTGACATAGGCCAAGTGAAGGTGATCATCGCTTTAAAAATGGAAAGGAGAGCTAGTCCTCCGCATTGCATACATGTTTGGATAAACTTGTTGATTTTCCAGAATATATTTTATGAGACCCTAAATGAATAGCATTCCAAACGATAAATGATCTATAAAATCACTTTTCGCATTACAATAAAGCTTTACCAAGCTTAACTTATTGACCGAGTTCGTCCCATAACCAGACTTAGGTCAACGACCCCCTTTCAAATGATGCATTATGGGATTATAGTGACGAGTTGATGAAAAATAAAGAAGGAAAATATGTTTCCAATACAATTATACGTCATTTCCTTTAGTTATTGTGATAAAACACGAAACTTTGACTTTTATTATCGTTTTGATGAATACGTCCATACTAGCTAGTTTGATGACGAAATGAAAGGTGATAGGTAGCATTTTGTACTTTAAGTTTGTGGGAAGAAACTTTAAAAGTTGAGGAAATTGTATAATTTACAAGGTCAATACTGTGCTCTTGCTTAGTATTTGAACTTCTTTAGGCACGCCTAAATAGACTTTGAGGTTTCATAATTCATCTCAGATTATCTTTCTATATGTGTGGTTAAATTGTATGTCAATCATTTCAACGAAAAGGAATATTAAATATTAGGCCTATGATGATGATGATGATGATGATGATGATGATGACGATGATCATGATCATGATGATGGTGGTGAGATGGTGAGATGGTGATGGTGATAATGATGATGATGATAATGAAGATGAAGAAGAAGATGATGATGATGATGATGATGATGATGATGACGATGACGATGACGATGATGATGATGATGATGATGATGACGATGACGATGACGATGACGAGGATGATGATGGTGAGGCCTAAAATTTATATGTTACCAAAGCCCTAGCAATCCAAAGTTTCACAAAATTTAGTGCTTGGGCAACAAGAAGATTTTTTTTTAGACCTGATGATGATGACGATGACGATGACGACGACGACGATGATGATATCAGACAACGACAATGAAGACGAGGATGACGTCTAGTTATAGATCTTCGTAATAGCCCTAATTGAATTTATTTTTAATTTTATTTATATTCTGTTTAAACGTACCTCAATATGTTTGTATGTAGTGATAAAGAAAAACTCTACCTATCAGACCAAGTAATATCAGCAGATTTTGAAGGCTGGTTAGAAATGGACATTACCGAGACGAGTATGCTCTGGCCTTCACTACCACGTGGTCATCTCGAACTTGAAATTGTCGTTGAAAATTTCAGAGGTTAGTAAATACTAGATAAATAATTGTGCAATTTTAACATTAAATATAATGCTACTGATCAACATCATGTCTTCCTATCCTAAATTATGAAACGAATATAAACTATCAATCATAAGACATAGCGCTGAGAATATAGAATATGGATATAGACAGGCCTATAGATAAACATTCACATGATAATGCCAGATACTGCTCCTCATAAAAATCATTTAAAAATTTGGTAAAATTGGAAAAACAGTAACATAATTTTTTCAATTGGGCCTATCCCTTTGAAAAAAATAACACCCTCAAACAAGGTGGGTCTACCATGTTAAATTATTAGGAAAATCTATCTAGCATCACAGAGAATTACCTAGTAACAAGGTAATATATTTTTTGATGTTATTGATTGTCATGGCGTCAGATCTAATCAATCTAAAGGTCTATTAATGGCTGTATTTTCCTTTTGTAGGACACAGTAGCCATATCCTCGATAAGCTCCCTTGGGAGGTTAATTGGGAGATTTATGAGTCTTGGTTATAATGGGATAATATAGATAGGTAGCAAGGTTGGTGTATGGTAGTTATTACAGTGTTAACCTTGTTAACTACCAATATCTACTTTGTCACTACCATTATCTACCATGTTAACAGAGTTATTTTTTTCAAAGGGATGTACCGATATGTGCATTCAAACATCTTAATATAGCCTGACTGATCACATATTAATTGGCAAATTAAGTAATTATTTTGCTGATAAATGTCTATTCATGTATAGGTGGTTCTAGTAAATTAAAAAGAAATAAATATTAATAACAATGGCGGGTTAAATGCTTACTGATTGGTACGACAGATGGGTTTTCGGTAACCTCATCCCTACGATGGGTTGGACTGATGTTGCGAAATTTGTCCAATAAAAATTCATGGCAGAATATTGGTACGGGGCCGCTACTGTAGGCCTACCGTACCTGTTTCACTGCCCCCATAATCGACATCAATATCTTTTGATTTAAACATTTAAAATTGAAATATACCCTTCATCCAGATATTTTAATTTAATTTGCTGTAGGGCCTATTTTTTATTAATTTAAACAAAGTTAAGAACAATATTTAAAGATAGCCCTGATTTTTTTTAAATTGACTTAATTTTATTTTTTTTCTCTAGGAAGCAGCACATCTGTAAAATGACAGCGGCTTCCGCTTTTGTTGCCCCATCCAGTGGCCCCTATCTATATTAATAGGTCTGTCACAATCTGCTTAAATGCTGAATTTATTATTGCCAAAATAACTATAGCAGAATAGAGAAAAAAAGATGGATTTCCAAAAACATTTTCTCTACTCTATGAACCTTCTGACAACTAAAAATACGAAATAATAATTTCAGTTTGAATAAAACTAATTAAAACTGGAAATCAAAGCAAATACTGTAGGCTAGAAGAGAGTGAATCATACGTTGGTGAAAACAATACGACTTTTTTATGACGTAGATTTTATATTAATTTAATTAGTAATAGCTCACAACCAATATTTATTTACAGGTGAAACAGTTAACGCAAAAGATATTGGAATAGTTGGGATTTCAAATGACGAGGAAGATAAAGAACCATTTGTAGTTGCATTTTTCAAAACCCCAACAGAAGTCCACGAACGGCGAACAAGGAATGCAGGAAGAAAAAACAACAGAAAGAATAGGAAATCAGACAGCCCATTAAATTCAGAAGGAAGATCTAAAAAAGGTACATTTACACAGAATGATTAAGAAAAAAACAACAGAAAGAATAGGAAATCAGAAATCAGACAGCTCATTAATTTCAGAAGGAAGATCTAAAAAGGGTACATTTATACAGAATAATTAATTTTAAAGATGTAATAGTTTTTTGTTTATTTTGAATATATCGTTCGAGTTATAACTCAGTTCATACTATCAAATTTATTTGACAAAAAAAACTTTCACATGCCTATATATGGTCATGATGGTATCACACCATTACCATACATGGAAATATTATTACCATATATGGGTATGTAAAAGTTTTTTGTCAAATAAATTTGATAGTCTGGATTGTTAACACTAAATATAATAGTGACTGTTCAAAAAATATTCTGTATACCTATCTCTAATTATTTTTCACCGTTAACTGCTAAAAATCGATCACAAAGACTTTTTAGCTACATAAATATGGCTTATAATGTACATGCATGGATTTGGTTGCCTCACAAGTCGTCATGGGACTCTATTTGTAGGCCCAGTTCTTCTTTGCAGATCATGGTAACGAGCTAAACTCCATATAATATAGACACCTCCTACAAATGTAGACATTTTTTAATCATACTGTATTTGGCAAATAACTTCACCCATTTTTTGATAACTTTTATACCTGGATGCTTAAAATTGAGTGGTAAAATGAAAAGCCATAAAACTCTCTTGTATTTTAACAGGTAACAAAGCTCGACAAAAAGAATGTCAAAAAAGGAACCTGTTTGTTAGTTTTGAGGATCTTGATTGGCAAGTAAGTTATGTGCTTTTTAACTTTATTTATCTTTAGAATCACGTTATATCGATACCATACTTATGTGTTCAACATGATGAAACCAAATTAGTTACGGCAATCTTAAGATGATACATTTTTTTACAAAAGAATACCGCTACCAAAATTGTTCCTATTTTAGTTGTTTATTTTTTTCATCTGTAATTTGATAGGCCCATACTAAAGGATCGGCCAATTCATTTTGGAAACCGCATTGACATTAATTATAAAACATAACAAATCACCCCATGTGTAATTATGAGTCCAAAAATTTGACAAAAAGGAAATATAGGCCTCTTCTGACAAAAAGGAAATACTGTAGGCCTTTTCTGACAAAAAGGAAATATAGGCCTCTTCTGACAAGCTAAGTTTGAAATTAAACATCAGCGTGAAAATTAATACTCATTAATGAAATTTGGGGACAAAAAATTAGGCCTAAGTGTTATTGTCAGATCCAGTACTTGAACTGTGAACTCATGATGCGTACCTGCGTGATGGCTCAGTTTAATATTTGCAAGTAGACCGTAACCGCTCTGCAATGGGGCACTCTCAGTTAACAGATGTCTCTTGTGCGTAACACAAATCAGCGCTGAGGTTACTTTGTAAGTTAGTGAATGTTGATGCTCCGATCGGCGTCATCTAAAGTCATTAATAAACTGAGCATCGTATTTAAACGCAGGCACCGTATTATTTTGATGCGATTACTCAGATTTCCAAACGTTTTATGGAATTTTATTTTCACAATTCCCTTCCCTTCGTAGTATACGCTTGTTCGTATCTGCCTGGAAGTGCGGCGCGAAAATTGCAAACGTATTATTTTCGCATTAATAAATATTGGAAGAACTTGTACATAGGTCTGTTGGATCTTCTGTGATTATACGCAGCTTTGACATTTACAGACATACGGACCGAAAACGCTTCTATAAAATATTAAAAATTTATGAACCATATTCAAGATCAATGTCACTGAGCATTGACTTCCTATAGTGACCTATCGGTTACGCAAAATGTCGTGGGTGTGTGGGAGGTAGGTCCTTTGCTCCTGTGGATAATTAATAAATTGGAACTCAAATAGAATCACACATGTTTGGTTTTTACTATTCCCTTTGGATCTATGTGGGAAGGAAATAGTTAAGTAGTATAACCATTATTTTATTTTGTAACAAGTGTATTGAGAACGGGATCGAAGTATTAATTGTAAAGAATGTAGGAAACCAAATATTGAAATTAAGGGTACTCCAGTTTTTATAAAATGAGGAAACAAGTCCTGTAAGAAGTTTTATGCAATGCCACTAAATAATAAACCTTCTTAGTTATAACAATATAAACAAGTTCTGATAACTCAAACGATTCGACTCTAGTTAATTGTTGTATAAACCGCCGATCTATAAAGACAGGTGCGGTATCGTATTTCATTCATTAATCAGGCGGGCTCTTTTGAACTCATGCTTCAATTTATTCATTTTATAAAAACTGGAGTACCCTGATCTATATAATAATAGATTACCTCATAAATTATCTGATTATTTTGAAATTACTGATCATGCATGTAATACAAAGTTTAATAATTCTTTTAATTTAGGTATTCCTTCTTGTCATATTAATTTTGGAAGATTCAGAATTGCTTTTTCTGGTGCGGTTATTTGGAATAATTTTCCGTTTGAATTAATAATTAGTACATCAAAATTTGCTTTCTCTTCACAACTTAAGGACTTGCTTTTACAAGAGTATACAAATAAATTTTTTTTTTTATCTATTGATTTTTGTTATTCCAGTTATTATTTATTATTGTGTAGGCCCTATGACATAGTCCTACATTTATTTTTGAAATTAAGTAATTTGTTTTTCTTAATTGTTGCTTTATTTTACTTTGTGGTTAAGAGGTGCCAAGCTGGATTAGCTTTGCTATACCTTGGCCACCATTTGTCATGTTTTTCCATTGGCAATAAAAAAACAGAACAGAACAGAATTTATTTAACTTTAAATTTGTCTGAAATACTTTTATAAGTTAGTTCTTTTGCGATCGATAGTTAGCTCAGTCATTATATAGCGTCAATAGTGTAATGTGAGAGCCAAAAACTTGATTTAAGTCTTTCATAGCAAACATATGCAGCCTATTGTTCTCACTGTTGAAATTAATTGCTTTAAAATTTATCATTATTCGATTTTAAAGATTAGCTCAATCGGAATAGCGCCAGACTTTCAGTCTTAAGAATAAAATTCAATCAGGAGCTCAATCCGTCAGGAAAATTCTGTAATTGTTCTACAATCAAGCACCCTCAATTTGACAATGTACACAATGTGTACATTGTAATAAAAAGATACATATTACATATTGAATTAGGTACTTCTAGAGTCCCTCTTGGGGCTAGAAACATGACCAAGTATTAATCTAATGTTGAGAAATTGAATGAAGCACGAACTTCTATCTATGAAGATCTAGCCTCGAGTGCCAGAGCCGGATTTAGAGGTGCGTGCCTCCTACCATGCGCCCCAGAAGATGTCCCAAAAAGTAACACAGACCAGAAAACAACTTAAAATGGTTAAAATATTTGTTTTTGCTTGTCAAATTTAAAACGCAAATGTGCTCGCCCGCAAAAAAGTACTCCCCCTCTTTTAAAAATCCCCCTTCCCCCGACTACTGCCACTAACATAAAGTAAATAAAAAAGAAAATATGCCGAATTTAAAAGCGAAAACACACAATCCTGCCGAAATTTGTAAAATTTAAGTCAATAAAACGTGTTAATATTGTGGTGTGTTTGGCAAAATACACATTATAATTGTGTCGATTAAAACTGTCATTAATATTTTTGTCAGAAAATTAGAATGAACTGCGCAACATTCAATAACAGGATAATATTCGTTTTCAACAGGAATATACAATTAATTATTTAACTTTATTAAGATCTGAGAGCCAATTCATTAGAGGCTCGAGGTAATTTTCTGGAGGGACGAATGTAACTAATTCAAATCATTCATCATTTGGCATTTTATCAGGGAATTTAAGTTGAAACTAATAGGGGTTATACAATAATGGCTAAAACAAATCTTTATGTTACTCAGCACAGCATGTTTAAAAACTTGTATCGGTTGGTTAAGAATTCGTTTATATATAATGTAGGCTCGGCACATTACTGAATTTTCAATAGCATGTTTATTTCCGACAGGGGCGGATTCACACTTTTGGAAAAGGTGGCAGAAAGTCACAATTTTAGGGGGTCCAGGAGCTTGCTTCCCTAGAAAACTTTTGTCATAGGATTGCTTAATATTTTTTGGTTATAAACAATGTTTTAATAATATTGATAATATTGATATATCTTTTCAAAAAGAAGGAGGCGAAGCCGGTCCGCCCTAATCCCCCACCCCACCCTACCCCTCCTCTAAATCCTGTTATATATATTTTTGAATAATTATATGTATGTCTTACAGTTTTCTTGATACTTTTACGGACATATATTTAGTCAAAATAAAACGGAGGTGACATTTTAAAAGAAAGATCCCCTCTGATTTTCGAGATTTTAGGTCGGGCGTGCTTGAGAAAGACCATTGTTTATGTCTAACGTTACAACTGCTTGTTATATTGTTTTATGAACGTTGTTAATGTGCTATATGAGATCCATTATGCTTAGACTTATCGAACATCATGTTCAGTCGTTTATCACATTGAACGTGATGTGTTTTTAGGTTTCTGTGCAATCCAGGTCTTCAATTTTGAATTGGTTTAGATTTAATTATCATTCTTTCAGCAAGATTCATACATACTCCATCGACCACCATTAAAGTCGAGAGTCATTATAATTCCGAACGTGTGTATGGCTAAGATTACTCTCTCCCATTCGCATCTTCCAGACAAAGTTCGTTTGTCTGGCCGGGAAAGCTTCTTTAGATTATTATAGTTTTCAACCTAACCGTGACCGAATTAAATTAAAGTTACAAAGTTTCCGATTTGCTGTTTTTTTACACTAAACCGCAGTGTTTGTTATAACCAGTTCTGAAATAATAATCTAAAACTACCGTAAAACTTAATTTTAAAATTATTTCAATACAGTATGGAAACTTTTCTATAATAAATGTGTTGTCATTAATTTTTTTCTAATAAAATATCTAACATTATTTATTTTATTTCGTTTTCAGGATTGGATAATAGCACCAGAGGGCTATGAAGCTTTCTACTGTTACGGAGAGTGCTCCTTTCCTTTAAACGGTCATTTGAATGCCACTAACCATGCTATCGTCCAGACACTGGTCCATCTAATGAGTCCGAACAACGTGCCACAGCCGTGTTGCGCGCCAACTAAATTAAGCGCAATTTCTGTGCTTTTCTTTGACGAAAGCTCAAACGTAATTCTCAAGAAATATCGAGAAATGACAGTAAAGGCGTGTGGATGTCACTAATCCACGGAGAAACTCCCATTGCGATTACTTCATTAATCCTTTCGAAATGTTTTTCAAACTCTAATTAGAAAGCAAGTTCAATTGCTAGAAACATTCTTTCATCTAAATCACAGAGTCAGTAGACCTCTATTTTAAGGCCGCCATTTCGTATGTCAACAATAGGGATGTTTCGTGAATTCACGAAATACGAAAACGGGATACGTTATAAATTCTTGCAACGTGTAAATTAAACACCTTGAAAATCTGGTAAAGTTTGTCAGTATTTTACGACGATCATCAACAATTTTTAGGTAGAAAATCGGATATATTTTTGAACACATTCAGCAACTTTAAAAAATGGAAGTGTGTGACGTTTTCGTTTTAGTATTTCGTAAAGTTGCGAAAGCTCACTAATATTATTAATAACATTCAGATAGAACAATTTTATTGTGAGTGGTCACTTCACAGTGTTTTGTTTCTTTGTATAGGCGAGGTAAGGAATAGCAGAGGATAGGGAACAAATCTGAAAACGGTCTGCCTATAAATTCGTTACAAACAGAATCTAAAACAGGATTTGGTTTTCTTTATTGTTGACTATAAAAAAATGCATGCGTTAATCGCACTTGAACATATTGAAAAATATTTATATTAATGTATGTAATGTGTTTTGTGACTTATAAATAAACATTATTAGTGGTAAATTAAAATGTTGCTGCTGTAAGGAATGTAAAAAAGTTCTCTAAGTAATGCGATTCACGACATCGTGACAGGATTCAGCATAATAATATCACCATCAGGAATTAAAGTTTGTCTTATACGCTGGAATTTTATGGACAAACTTTAATTCTTGATGATGACATAATTTATGTCGAAATGTTGAATCTTGTCACGATGGCATGTATCTAATTGCTTGGAGTATGTGTTATACTTCCTTTCTTAAAGTTGATTAGTGGACCTTTCGAGTGTTTTCGAGAGCTTCGTTATCTATACCTGCAATGGTATAAATAACCATAAATAGGCCTATATTATTTGATATGTAAATCATATTTAAGAAAAAGTGAATACAGTGTTCAAAGAAGGACATGGTGTACTGTGTATTTATGTATTGTAGAGTCACATCTTTTAAGTTATTAAGAGAATGTGTGTTTATAATATAATGGGTGATAGAGAGTTGGGAGTAGATTAAACAGAGGTTGTTTTTTCCCATGAACATTCTTTTCCACTAAAAATATTGTATAAAGTATTGTAAAGCCTATGATTTTAATGTTTTCGCAGGTCTGTGTTGAAGATAATAATAGGCCTATTAGAAAAATCAGCTATTAACGTATAAAGCTTTAAGTAAACTCGCCGAGTGTTGGCGCTATGTATATTTCAATCTCTATCGCGATAGCATTTAATATGAAGTAGTGTTAATCTCAGATAAGCAAATTCAAATCGTTTAAATTCAAATAAAACATATGATGTTAACGTCCAAGTAGTATTTTACCATATTATGATATGGTACGATATTCGTTGTCACGTTTAATAATTATTGTAGTGAGTTTACGACAACTTTTACATTGAAACCGTAAGCAAAGTCATACGAAAGCATGCTTGCATCTTGTTTTACATTACTTCTGCCATACCAGCTCTCTATACTGTAGAGCACTGTTGTTTTCGCGGTTCCGCAAAATGGTTTTACACCTGTTTTCCAATTATTGCGGAATTTAAATAGGCATAGTAAAAAAAAACCGTTTAAACGTGGCAGAAACAGAAGTAATTATGTAATAATACCAGAACTACCATATGTTTTCAAACATTTTGTTTTTGTTTACATATTTTCCTCTAAGAAAATCTTGTCTACATAATGTTTTCCAAGAAGAAATTATACCTACAAATCTCTTTCAGGTAATTATATGTACAGAATTTTTCCGAAAAAAATCATACAAAAAATTCTTTCCAGATGAAATTCTGTCTACTGAATGTAAAGGTCATCTACCTTTCTATAATTAGAAATTGTTTACAAATTTTCTTCTAAAAAAAAATTATGTGAAGGCCTACATTTTAATATAATATACATTATGTTAGCAGAAGAAAGTATATCGTGTATTTTTTCTCGGAAGAAATTGTGTATAGTACTGAATTATGAAGAAATTACAGACCTACAATTTGTAAATATAACTTGAATGATTTTGCTCATTTTCCTACCCCGTATTTACAAATAATTATTAATATAGGCCTACCAACAACTTATAAAACAACAAAAACCTCCAAATATTGTGTGTAACTGTACATTTAATGTTGTGTCTGTAGTGTCAAATATTGAATAATCGTATACTATTCATAACGATGATCAGCAGTGTTTATTTTGATGTATAAATAAAGTAAAGTATTGTAATCATACTTTGATTTCTAGTGTTTTTTTTTTTACATTTTTATTGGGAGGTGTCAATGGAGTATCGATGATTTTGGGAAACCACTAGCGCCAAGGTGATAAGATGGAACGTCAATTTTAAATTTAAAATGCTTATAAAAGTGAAACACAATTCAACAAATTGAAAGCATGACTATGCCACTGTCGGAATAAACAAAATAAAAGCACCTCGTCACCCACACAGTCACATTATGGAGGAGCGTATATTTTAGGTGTAAATACTCGCACCCACTAATCTCACAATGTTTCCAAAATAATAATTAACTGTATGGTTTGTAGGGATTATTTTAAAATATGGTACCTCTAGACGCTCGGTAATTGCATTTATATAGGCCTATGTATTAAATTGTTTATCAAAATGTTAACATTTATGGCAAATTCGCATGTCACTAAAAGAAAATAAAGCATAAACCAAACCTCGAACCAATTCCCATATCACGGTCGGCTCACCATATGGGGCATAGAGTTGCGACAATGGTAGGCCTACTAATAATAGAATAGAGTATTGTACCTAAATGCTAAGAAATGCAGTGGTGTAATAACCAGAGGGGTCGCGGGGGTGTTTATGAAGATTAGGTTTAAGAGAACACACCTTTAGGGTTAATAGCACCCCCACCCTTCAGATTTTGATAAAAATACACACAATGATATTCCTTCTTGGCGTCCTAGGGTCTGTGACCACATTAAACATAGGTCTATTTATCAGTCCTTTGTCGATGCAGACTAATAAAAATAAATGTTCATGTCAATGTTTTATCCTCCACTACTAAATACGCCTCTCTATTACGTCACTGTTTGTGTGTGTGCTGAAAGTAAAAATGCTTCTGAAGAATAAAGTGAATGAGAAACGTTTAAAAAATACTATCAACAAAAACCAAGAAGTTCTACTATAGCTCCTATCCAAATTTCGAGACAGGATGGTCCATTGCAAACGATTTCTTAATACACAATTATTTTACAACATGTTCAAAATATAATTCTGTCGACGGACCCTATGAAATAGAAACAAATACCGTAGGAATGGTTTTAGAGAACAACAGGGGCGGATCCAGCATTATGATTTATAAATCATAAAAAA
>JAOTQE010079190.1:0-15896 GCA_025631205.1 Nesometra sesokonis
ATGTCGATTTTGGAAATAATGTTCCTAGTGACATATAAATTCACCCACAAAAATTTCATAACTATTGCAATTTGTTTTAGGTTACCCCCTATTTTTTCATAGATTGCCTGGACTACTAGTGAGAAAATGATGTATGAATATATCCCAATGGTTATTATGAAACAAAGAAGTACAAAGAAATAAACTTTAAAGTTGACTCTTTTGAGAGGAACTAAGCAGAGTATGGGAAAGAGCGCCCTCTATTTATAAACAAGCATTACATATGTAATTAATTTGGTTTATTATTACCAGGCTTTACTATTATTGTTAGTCATTTCTTGTTTCCCATTAAGCTTTTATAAAGTGTAAAATTTCGCAAACTTCTTTCACTATTTTTCATCGTGATGTACAGGATGCCATATTGGTTATGTCATATTTTGACCTTTTTAAAGGCTCCACATTGGAACAAAAATAGTATTTTGCAAAACTAGGGATTTCTCATTAGCTTCACTTTATAAAACTCTGTGATCAAACTTTACCTCCATTTTAGATTTCGACTGTCTATTTTTAGCTACCATATCTGGACTCAGAATTGCTTGAGAACTTCTTGGAGACACTGTGATCTTACCATCTGAAAATTATAATTATTTTATGAAGAAATTAGAAAAAATTGTTAAAATATAACCATAGTTTGTCGCTGCCATAGCCAGCATAACAAAAATTTTTTTTTTTTTTTCTGAAATACATGTGAGGCTAGTCATGGCAAAACCACCAAGTTGTCGCACAGGAAGTTATTGAGAAATAAGCAAATTAACAACAGGATATGTAAACAAATACCAAGGATTTTTTTGTGTATTTTGTCCAATAACTTCAGTTGTAAGAGTTTGATTTTGATAATTGACCCCTCATTTTAAAGCTTATGAAAAGTGTAATATGGCTGTAACAAAAACTCAATTTTCAATTTTGCTATAACTTGGTGGTTTTGCCACGACATGCCTCATTTATATAATATATATACATGCGCGCCGCAAGGGTCTCAGTGTCGACTCGTCTGTTTATCTGTTCTGGCTACAGCTCTGTTTGTAGTTAAAAGTGAGTAGGAAAAGTGTTTATGTTCACTGATATCATTATGATCATAGACTTTGGATATGCAATAATCAAGGTTTGATATACAGTCAAATGGTCAATTGTTAGTGAAATTCATATTATTGGACCAGTCAAGTATTTAGTTGCTGGTTTGACCAACAGAATCAATGATTGCTTTATTCCAGCACATCTTATTCTTAAAACTTACTTTACTCTCATGCAGGGTTAAAACACAACTGTTAGTTTAATCTATGTCAGCTGTGTACAGGTTGACATGAGCAATTTTTCCCTCGATGATATGGGCAAGAAAATTTGGGCCAGAGAATGATACTGTGGACCAGTTATAAAGCATTGGTCTGGTGGCCAGTCAAAAGACAACCCCTGGTAATTGATATTTGAGGCATGTCATGGAAAAACCACTAAGTTGTCCCAAAATTGAAAAATGAAGATAATATTGCAAACAAATATGTGTTGTAAGCTTTAAAATGAGGTGTCAATTATCACAATGAGACTTCTATAACCAAAGTTATTGAACAAAATAGACACTAATTTTTTTGGTATTTTTTATATTTC
The DNA here is from genome assembly GCA_025631205.1 of Nesometra sesokonis. NCBI lineage: Eukaryota > Metazoa > Echinodermata > Crinoidea > Comatulida > Antedonidae > Nesometra > Nesometra sesokonis. The sequence continues at coordinate 1,639 of JAOTQE010079190.1, forward strand.
CTGTTGTTTTTGTTGGTGGTTTTGCCATGCCTTGCCCCATTTGTTTCTTTTCAATTTTTCCAATAAAAATATATGAATGAATTCCTAGACATTTTGTTCTATTTCCATACATGCAAAATTACAGCAAGTAGGTATTACTGTGATAAAACTTCCTTGATTACAGCAATTGAATGTTCTGTGCCACTTGAGAAGTCTGAGCAAGGAGGCTTTATTAAAACCTATTGAACTTACCAAATTCTAGTGAAACTGGTCTGTAAAGTTTTCCTGGTTTAACAGGCGGTGGAACTGGTTTCCTCTCCATCCTCCTAGTGTACTGTGATGACACATTTACACTATTTTCTGCAAATATTTCATCTAACATTTTCTTTAAATAAAAGAGATAAAAGATTAAAGTTTTTGCAATGAGAGGATTATTATTATTTTGGTTAATAAACAGATTAATTTAAATGTTTAAAAAATAGTCTGTTGTGTTGTGTTGGTTGGTTGGAATATTTCGGTACGGTACAGCCAGACAAACCTACAGACAACCTACTGGCATCTTTCGAAGATTATTGAATAGTACACTGAGAGACAATGCCCTACTCTTTTCTGCAGCATGTACTGCAGTCTGTTATGTGCACAGAAGTTATTTTGCATGTAGAATCAACTGCTTAACATCTCATCTGAAAGATGGTGTGCCAGTAACCTGCGTTTTGACCTTCCAGCCAAGGAGAGTGGCAAATACTGTAAACCAGAGAATGTGTGTCCACATTTTAGCATATAACACAGTGACTTCCTACACTTTAGTCAACTGAGGTAAATGCCACTCTTTAAATCTAGAAATCCACATCTTTATGGTTCACACTGAAGTATCAGTTTGCTGATTAGGAATCAACTGATAACATGAATATAGTATCAATGTGAACACCCTATCGGTTAGAAAGTGTCTGGATAGAGTCAATTACTTCTTCATATTAAGGTATCAACTTGCAACCTGTATGGTAGATTCGACTTCTGCAGCTCAACCTGTTTATTAATAATCAGGATATATTCTGGCATGCAAAGAAACTAACAACAAAAAACAGATTCACTTTAATTTCTATACAGTTTGGTGTCCAGCTTAGGCTGTGTTCCTACAGAAAAAACATACCTGATAAATTATCGCGATAAAAATTATCCGATAAAAGTGCCACAGAAATGGGCACAGTACAAAATTATCTAATATAAACGATTCTATTCCGATAATTATCTGATAATTTAATTGACCTAAAATTCAATAATTTTTTAACTTTATCTTTTTTTTGCAATGATTTATTCACGGTACCACAAGGGTTCCACACGAGGGAAAAAGGGAATCACCAAAAATTCACCGGAAGTTAGTGGCCTCACAATGCATTATGGTTTACAATAAGTTTGTGCAGTTGCACTTTTTAACTTGATTTGATTAGATGATATTTGTGAGATCTCATTACAAAATGAGTCTCATGGTAGGAAAATCCAAAATTGAGTTATTGGTACCTTCTAAAAAAGCATAATGTGACCTGTAATCTAAACTTTAAATAGCATTCATTGGATAAGTAGATCCAAAGATATACGGTTTCAGTAAAATCACCCATAAAGAAATCGAAATATGAACAATTAAAAGACTATAAATCTCAGAAAATCGGCATGAAGGACACTTTCCTGCATGAAAACCGACCTAACAAGTATATTATTAAAATATACTGTAAAAACCATAGTACTCATAATTGATTAAAACTAAATTTCTCAAAAATTGACTTTAGACCTCAGTATTTTGTTGATTATCTCAATTTGAGCTCTCCTACAATGTGACTCATTTTGTGGTGAGATCTCACATTTTATCGGATAATCAGAAATTTCTGTGGAAACATGGCCTTAGTGTGAAGATTGGCTTTTTGTTATAATCTGCCATTCTGTAGTTCTTTCCCTGTATAAGGGATGTTCAGATGACTCACAGCTTCAGGGTAGGATAATATACCAAATATGTGGCTTTATGAACACTAGCTTCAGAGCAAGATTAAAATGGGTGTTATTAACTCCATTGATTTTAAATCTGCATTGACCACGTAAAGTGGCCCGAATTTAATGCAATAGAAAAGTTACTGATGGCAATTTAAATTTATTTTATACTGTTGTAGGTCAGGGGCAGATCCAGCGGAGCTAGAAAGAGGGGGCCTGATGCCAAGTTGGACAAGCTTAGGTAAGAGATTTTAAAAGCAAAATAATGACAATAGGCGTGGGTCCAGGTTTTAGGGTCTGGAAAATTTTTTTATCTACAGAGGCTCTCTGGTGCACATTTAGCGGCTCAAAAATGTGCAAAAAATTATTGTTTTCAAGTCCGGGGAGGGGATGGATTCTGTGAAAAAATCTGCATCTGTAGCTAAAGCCATCTTTTGTGTCTGAACACCTTGGTCATTACACCATGGAATATCATACTCCTTGTGTTAGTTACGCCATCCTTAAGCCATGAATCTGAACACAACCTTTGTTGATTTATTATACAGTATACTAAAAATACAATATACTAATTAACATGGTAAAACACACTAGCACTTTTCAAGCATTGACATCAACTATAATATTGAAACATACTGTAAGTAATTTCAACATTTATAAAAAAAACAACCAAAAAGGAGCTGAGATCTACTGAAAGATTTAGAAAGGTTAATGTATACACTACAAAAAAGTTGTGGGAGCCAGATGTGGTTAAACACAAATACAACAAAAAATACACTGTAATTACACAATTAAGTCAGATAAACTTGTTATAGACAATATATTATTATCAACACAAAAAACTGGGAATAAAGACAATTTTAAAGAACGCTATGACAATAAAAATACTTTAAAATCATGCACATGACTATTTTAGAATTCCACTACAATACACTCACGACGAATATAAACACAAAACTTGCAATATAGAATAGCTACAAAACAATTTAAGCAAGAAACATATACAAGGCTTAAAATAACATGTGAAACGGCTGTTTTAAGTTCATTTTTATCTGTAATTTACATTGCATATTGAAAATTAAAATAGAATGCCTTCCACTCAGAACTAATTTTTACCTGCAGAGGAGAAAATATAACTTTATTTTTTGTACTTGTTGTACCTTGTTTTTTATTAGTTATATTTATATTCAGTGAAATTTAAGATATATTTTCATACGCTGTACAAGGTATTTAAAATATTGTACTTAATCATTTCTTAAGGCTTTGCTTTTATTTGTTTTTAGCTTTATTGCATAATTTTTACTACTTTACTACATTTCTGGTTATTATAAAAAAAAAAAATCGCATAAATTTTTTTTTTCCAAACATGTCATGCTTTCTAAACTAGTGCAATTATGAGGATTAAGCTCAGTCCATATTATCAAATTCATTTGACAAAAATCTTTGACTATACCCATATATGGTAATGATAATTCTATGTATGGTCATGGTGTGACATCATCATGACCATATATAGGTATGTCAAAGTTTTGTGTCAAAGACAATTTGTTAGTCTGGACACAGCCTTAGATAGTGGTGGGTCACAAAAACAAATTTGATGAGACCAGGTTCAAATTTGGAAAACAATCGAATTAATTACCAAACTACAAATGCCACTCCTAATGTTAGGGGAGGATAACATGAGATGTTTTCATGCTAAAGCCATGCATATGGCACCATATACGGCACTAGACCTACCATATATGGCCTTTAACTTACCACATAATAGAATAGCAGCTATGAAGAAGAAAGATGAAGAAACATTCATATGAAAAAAAGCATGAAGAAAGAAGAAATCATTAGATGACAATGACATACAGGAAACATTGTTTGATCACTTTTTAATAATACTTAAAGGACCACCCCTTCCAAAGTAAAAAAAAGTAAATAATAACAGAATTTATTTTTTGGGTGGAATTGCTTTACTTTTGTCAACAGTCTTAAATCTAGTAACCACAAAGCAGTTGAGCATTGCAGGATGTACAATTACGAGGCCGATTTGTAATGTAAAAATTTGATTGCGGTTGAATTGTCCCTCAACGGTCCAGGGACAGTGAAGCGGAATGCATAGAGCTTTGATCCTTGATGGGATGGGATGCTCCCGGGATGAAATCCCGGGAGCGAATGGCAGTGTAAATAGTTCCAATTTCAAATTTCGGAATGGTTTATCAGCCCCATCCATTGGGTAATAAATTTACTCGACAGTAGGTTTGCTAGAACAAACAATTTTTTTGTTTGTAAATCACTGTTCTAATAATTATTAATAAGAATAGAATATTTTATTGCATCGTATGGGTAATTTTAGAAGTGATTCGTTTATGTTTTGAAGCACCAGAAAAAGTAAAACCAGAAGAAAATGGGCAAATCCCTTAACTACATCTTGAGGGTGCTGCTTAAGTTTTTGTAAACAATCGTAAACCTGATTATTAGAAGTGTAAACTCCACTGTAGTAAAGCGGATTCATCCAGCAATGTCTGAACTGGTGTAAAAGGGAACTCTTTCGCCAATTGTTGCGGGAATGTCCCGGGATTGTATTTCGTTTGGCAGTGTACACTCTCCAACTAGGTGGGTCTACCATGTTATATTACTAGGAAGATCTACCTAGCAGCACAGTGGTGTTATTGGTACCTTAAGGTCATTAAATGATTGTTGTGATGTCAGTTTTAATTAGTCTGAAGGTCTATTAAAGACTGTATTTTTCGATGTAGTTTTTTGGGACATTGCTGACAGCATATCATTGATAGTCTCCTTTGAGAGTGGAGCTGAACTTAGGTTAATTGAGAAATTTATGGATTTTGGTCATAATAGGATAATGATGTTAATGCTATGTGCAAATGGTAGTTTTTACAGGGTTTAACCACCTGTTTAACTACTTACCATTATCTACCATGTTAACCCTAGTTGGAGGGTGTTATTATTTTTAAAGGGCTGTGATCTTAGAAGACAGACAGACATCATGAGGCAAAAGTGTGATGGCCCCTGGCCTTTGACTTTGATGTTTAACTGTCCTGAAATTTGTATTTATAATTATTGTGTTTGAATACACTCTCCGCCTGAGTTAATTCCATCACACATCATTTATTATAAGTCATGCTGATGGTTGTACGCTTCATTTTACTGTTTATGAAACAAAGAGGAAGGTATTTATTAGGCAATTGATCAGATATAATTATGTGAGGTCTCACCACAAAATGAGTCTCATGGTAGGGAAATCCAAAATTGAGTTATTAGTACAGTCTAATAGGACATACTGTAAGCTGTAACCTGCAATTTAAATGACAGTCATTGGACAAGTAGATCCTAAGATATGAGCTTTTGAAATATAAATGTATGTAAATACGGTTTTGAGAAAATTGCAAATAAAGCAACCTAAAAATAAACAATTAAAAGACTATATATCTCAGAAAATCTGCAAAAAGGACATTTGCCTTCATGAAAACTGACCCAAACAGTATATCTAAATGAAATACAAGTACCATAGTACTCATAATTGATTAAAAATAAATCTCTTAAAAATTTGACTCAAGACCTATTTTGGTGATTATCTCAATTTAGCCTTGCGTACGATGCGACTCATTTTGTGGTAAGACCTCACATATGCCAAAGGATGAATATGATAGAACAGCTTGAGAAGCAATATTAGACCTAAAAAAATTACACTGCCCAGCCTCACTGACCCAAAATATTATAAATCATGGTCAGGCTTTTTTTAAAAATTATTCCCCAACGATTTAAAAAAAAATTAACCCGAAAATTGTAAAAATTATTTACATTGAATACTGGAAGCAATTTGAATAGAATGGCATCAGTTGCAAACTCAATTTTGAAGAAATATGTAAAGTTATCATTAAAAATGTAAGAAACTCATAAAAGTTATCATCAAATTTAACTATAAATAAAAATAACTTTAAAAAATAAAGTAAAGTAATTGAAAATGCAGTAACAAAATATCCTTTTCCCTTTGTCTTCTTTGTTTTCTCTTCCAAATTAATAATATTACTTGTGGTATCAAGATCTGATTCATCAAATCATAAATTTTGAAGAAATACAAAAATTTATCCTTCAATATGTACAGTAATTGAAAATGGCGCTAACAAAAGAAAAAAAAAATTCTTGACCACCACAATCTCTCCAAAAATTCTGTACTTGGGCAAAGTATTTTTAGGCATTATATAAAAGTGATATGATTGTTAAAATGGTTATGATGATTACGATGATTGTACAGAGGAGAAAGGAAAAATGAAATACTGTATTATAATAAGTCTGAAAGGTCCACAAATCAACTTCAAGTAAGAAAGTATAATGCATACTCCAAGCAATGAGATACGCCCCGTCATGACAAGATTCAATATTTCGACATAAATTATGTCATCATCAGGAATTATGATAAGGATATTGAAAATGATGCAACTGTTAAATGGATGAAATCAATTCTTTATCCCTTCCATAACTACCATTCACACTCATTGTCCACTTCTTCATAATCAAGTATACATATATTTTGTAGTGCAACATTGAGGTCTTTATTTATAATTGACCTTTTATCTGTAAACATCATCCTGCAATCCTCTCCACCATCATTATATTCTTACTACCCCTAAGTAATTGTCATTAGATAACAAATGTGGCAGAACCAAGCCAAAAAAGAATTTGCAAAGGTAGTTTTCCACAATAGGCAGAAACACGAAAATAGTTAATTTCTTTATTTTTTTTCCAAAAAAATACAGATTAAACATTCATACTACATAAACAATTTTCAATAAAAGTATTAATAAATGTTTAAAAATGCAAAATAAAATGAGCATTTTAATCACGGTATACTGAATATTAATTTATCACCCTACCAAAGCATAAAGACCGATGAGGGCAGGAGGGTTTTTTTGCAACCGAGCGACCGATTTTATGGGCTTGATCGCCTATCATGTTCAAATCAAACCAAATCATCTTTATTGCAACCACATTGTCTGTCGATTGGATGTTATATATGTATAAATATGTATGAATTTTTTGGATCTCTCTGTTTTAATTCTAGGTAATGAATAAGATAATGTGTTTCTTAGTTGATACTGGTGAGTTGGAACAGGCGTAAGTAGATTGTTCAATCGGTGATCACTTTCTTGATTTTTAGATAATATAACCCTTGGAAATGCGACACCCAGGACAGCGCACACCAAAATCAATCGTTGTTCGAGCCTAGTTGTTATGTACATCATCGTAAGAACAAAGAAATCGATCAAGAATTATTATGTTGATTTATTTTAAGAAAATCCAAAAAATGATAAACTAATAATTTTTTTAACAGGGTCAAAGCAATTTTCAAATGCAGTTTTCTCAAAACTTACATTCTCAATGTTTAAACTTTGGTTGTTGATAACTTTGCATGAAAGTATCTTGTGAAACTTTTGTTTTACATGTTAAATATAAAAATGTTCAATTTATCGATGTATAACATCCTTTGACTTGGTTCTGCAACATACATGGCTCCTTAACCTCAGTCCAGACTATCAAATTAAAAAAAAAAAACAAAAACTTTGATATGCCTAAATATGGTCATGATAGCATCAAATCACCACTATACATGGGTATGTCCTTACCATATATGTGAGGTCTCACCACAAAATGAGTCTCTTGGTAGGAAAATCCAAAATTGAGTTATTAATACCATTTAATAGACCATAATATAAGCTACAATCTACATTTTAAATGACATTCATTGGATAAGTAGATCCCAAGATATGAGCATTTGAAATTTTCATGTATGGAATTACGGTTTTGAGAAAATCGCAAATAAATAATAATAAATAAATCTAAAAATAAACAACTAAAAGGCTAAAAATTTCAGGAAATCTGCATGAAGGACACTTTCCTGCATGAAAACTGGCCTAAAAAGTACATTAATGAAATATAAGTACCATAGTACTCATAATTGATTAAAACTAAATTTCTCCAAAATTTGACTTCAGACCTATTTTGGTGATTACTTATCTCAATTTGATGCCACCTACGATGCGACTCATTTTGTGGCGAGACCTCACATATGGGTTTATGAAAGTTTTTTGTCAAAGAAAATTTGATAGTCTGGACACAGCCTTAAAAATTAAAACTTCTCCGTAAATTGTCCAATCCTTCAGAATTATCTGGAGAGGTTGAGAATGTCTTTTGTCGCACTCTGGATTCCAGAGTCTTCATATAACCCTCAGTGTCTTTCAAAAGATATTCTGTATCAAGACTACTACCAACTTTTTCCCAGACTTTACCTCCTTTTGGTTTACTGTCTACGTGAGACCTTCGTGTTGGTTCTATCACTGGCTCAGGAGGCCTAACATGGTTCCTTAAAAGAAATTTTAGCAATATTTTTAACATGACAAAAAATAATTTTGACTCACCTCATCCTTTGCAACCTCTTCAGTTACCTCTGCTTCACCATCCCCTTCTCCTCTTGATAAATTACTTCCATTAGTGCCATTGTGGTCAGCCGAGACATCATCAAGTGATGTTTCCATGTACCGCCTTTGCTCAATCTCCAACTGTGACCTTTGACCAAACGATGACCTCCTCCGCCTTGAGTCCTCTTTAAGGTCATCCACTTGAGATTTCTGATTTTTCCTAGAGTTTACAGATTTGATATATTGATCTATCGTGTCGGTCTCTGATCCTGTAGATTCATATCGACGCCATCGTGTCGGTGTTGCTTTCGTTTCTGTTTTCTTAACTTGAAGATTAGCTTTTGCTGAAGTTGGGCCTTGCTTGCCAACTTGATTACGTCCATGCTCACGCTCAGTTTGAGTCTTTGAGAGCTGTGATGTTTGCCCACCTAAACTGGCATCATTTCGTCCATTTCTACTTCCTTGAGAAGATCTATTTTGACCACAATTAACTCGCGATTGAACCGGCTTTGATTTAGTATTAGTTGCAGATTTTGATACAGGAGGTTTCTTTGAATACGATGCAGGACCAAGATCAGATATGCTTGATTTTGGACTGACATCGCTAAGTTCACTAGTATCTTGTTCATCAAAACGTGACTTCCGCAGCATTGTACTTCGAGTCTGTCTTGGTTGCGGCAAAGGAGTCGAGTTTTTTCGCTGAGGTTTAGGAGTTTGCGCTTTTTTCTTTGTTTCTTTCTGAGAGGCAGAAGATGTAGACTTCCTTCTGCTTCCCGGAAGTGAAGCAGTACGAGCAGAATTCCTCCTAAATGCTGATACATCTCCAGTATCACTCATTGTCTCTGGATCCTTTGGTGTTACTTTATGTTTATAAGGAGTTGATAGTCTACTCCATATACTGGCAGATTTAGGAGTAGTATTAGAATCGGTTATAGAATTAGATGGACCCGATGGTCGTCGCTTCCTGACATCTTTCTTTGGTTCCTCCACAATGTCTTTATTAGAGAAATCTGATTTGCTTCTTTGATGTCTTCCTCTTCCCCTTGTCTTCTTTGTTTCTTCTTCCAAATTACTGATATTACTTGTGGTATCAAGATCTGATTCATCAGCATCAAAACTTCTCCGTGAATTGTCTAATCCTTCAGAATTATCTGGAGAGGTTGAGAATGTCTTCTGTCGCACTCTGGATTCCAGAGTCTTCATATAATCCTCAGTGTCTTTCAGAAGACATTCTGTATCAAGACTACTACCAACCTTCTCCCAGACTTTACCTCCTTTTGGTTTACTCTCTACTTGGGACCTCCGTGTTGGTTCAATTGCAGGCTCAGGAGGCCTAACATCGTTCAGCACACTTCCACGCGATTTCCTTCCTCGTTTAGTGTATGTACCATACTTATTACACTCTTCTATAAGCACATGATCACGTGGCGTTTGAAAAGGACTGTTCTCAGAGTGTTTAAAATTGCCATTGTAATTTTCAACAGGTTCATCATCATCGTCATCGCCTGGCACAACCGGTAGCATTCGTTTATTCTTACTCATTTTGTATTTTCCATCAGAGGTGGGGCTCGGAGAGCTGTCATCACTTGGAGAACGGGTGAATGTTGGATGTTTGGTGAGTTCTAGATCAGTATCTGGTGTGTAATAAATAACAATTTTGTTTTAAAAAATGTTACTTCCAATATTCCAATAATTATCTAGTATATCACTGGTCAATCTTGTCATGGCAAAACTTCTCCTTTTTAAAAAATGTATTTTATGCATAGCACCATGTATTTGCATATGAATCATTTCTGCCTCATTTGTTAGTCAAACTTGCTTAAGTTGACTTTTCGTAAGTCAAATAATTTCTAAATCAAATTTTTTTATTAACAATTTATAAGTCAAATATTTGCTAAATCATTTTTCTTCAAGTGTGCTATACAAATCTTAAAATTTATTTTATTATAATAATAGTTTTGCCAAACCTGACATAGAAAATGTACCGAATACTCAGTATGTTTGAGAACACTTGTGAAAAAAATCTTTGCAAGTTGTTCTCGGGTGGGGATTCTCCTGACGCAAACTCAGTTGTTTGTAACAATAATTATTATTATAATAATAGACAATTGCATCACTACAATAATTATATCAATTTATTATTGTTATTCTAATATAAATATTGATACTGTACATGTATTCAAAAGAGATATGTAATTACAATGCTAATAATGCAAACATGCCACTTCAAGTCAAATAAAACTACAAATTAGTTATTATTAATTATATTTTGTCAGTAATAACACTAAATTTAATGGTAAATAATACAATTTTCACGGCAAATAATAAAATAAATATTTTAAGGGTCAAAATCAGTGCATGTTATATTAGTCTCACCTTGAATTTGCACAGAAGTTATGCAGAAAGCCGTTAACATTTCTACCTGGTTGAGTTCTATGGAATGCATGAAATGATAGTAGTTATACACTATTAGTTGCATGAGGTGATGTTATGTGATGCAGAAGCAAAAAAAAAATGCAACAAGGCGAACAAAAAAATGCAATGGTAGTAGATAAATACATGCAACTGAAGTACGGAAAAATGTAGCTCTTGTAGGGTAGTGATGACACACATGTACCATGCTGATGAAATTGGTTTAATGCCTGTCAAGGTTTCCTAGGTCCGACACCTGTATGAGTAACATAGAGGTTTTAGAGCTATAATGGGAACTGAAACTCTGAGGGCTAAAACCATACTTGGGAGAAAACTGATAGCATTTTTGTGCACATAAGCCATGTCTTACAAAGGCGAACATCAAATCGTCTCATCTAAAAAATGGTGCAGTATTACTTTGTATTTTGCCCGTCTAGCAGAAAGAGCAGGAATTGTGTTTGGAAGAGCTAAGGAGCTATGTGCACAGCTTGATTAACACTCTTTGCAGTGAGGGCTTAAAACCATGCATATGTGGAAGAGCCAAACCAAATGAGATATAAGTCACAAATGCTAGTTTTCCACAATAGGCAGAAACTTAAACATTCAACTTTCATACTACCTTAACAATTTTCAGATATATGATCAAAAAATCTTTAAAAAATGCAATTTAAAATGACCTTGCTTAGTCAATGAATACTGATAAACAATTTTCAAATGTAGTTTTCTCAAAACTTACATTTTAAATATTCAAACTTCGATTGTTCATAACTTCCCAAGGAATCATCCTAACTGATTTGTTTGCAAGTTAAAGGTAATAATGTGTAGTTTTATAATCAATAAAAAACTCAATTTTTGAATTTTCCGACTTATGCCTCATTTGGCTTGGCTCTGCCACATATGGATTTGTTCATCGAAGTTAAATACAATTAAAGAAAATACATGAGGGAAATATTAATATGTGTGAACATGGAAACAATTTGCAATATAACAGATACATCCATTAAAAATATAAAAACAAGAGTTTACGTTGTATTTATATTTAAACTGCTATCTTTTGTGACGTAAACACTGCCCATATACTCATGTGAACTTCATTTGGAATTGACAATTCTGTCTACTGAAAATGAACCATTCACCAGTGAATGCTTAGGTACCAGAGCTGTCAAGTTTCCAGGATTGTCCTGGAGTCTCCAGGAATTTTGGATCACCTCCCGAGATCTCGCAATTTTCAGATGTTCTCCCGGAATTTAGTTTTCTCCAGGAAATTTTCCAGTTTTTGTAAAAGTTACACAATCAAAGCATAATTTGGTGTATTTATTTTAAAATATTGGTTGAAAGTAAGCAACTATGAATTTCAGTAATGTTTTGGGGAAGAGTATAGCACATTTTTGCACTGACAATACTTTTAAATAAGGGTATTTGTACCCACATTTTAGGAAGAGTAGACACTACAAACAGTGGTAGGATGACCACGAGTATATCTCCAGGTGTTCTGTTTTTACAACTTCGGACCTCTGAGTTACGCATGTCTAATAGACAACAGTTAATTCCGTTTTGTGAAATATTAAATTTGTTTTCTATTTAACATCTTCCTGTTCTTGTACCAGTCAATTTGAGATTTTAAAATATCTCTTATGCTATTCAATTTAAACTAAAAGAAAAGGAAATGGAGCCTTTGACTTTGTAATTATTAGTCTGTCATGGAAAAAAATAAACATGCAAATTCTGATAAACATGCAACATTCTAAAAAAAATTTATCAGTAACATTTCATGCAGCACCAAACTATTTACCTCTAGAGTTGGTAGTTGTCTTGACCAGGTCTGGGGCATTAGAGGGCATTTGGTGGACATTGGTGCTGGCCATTGAGGCCCATTTTGATATCCATGTTGGAGTACCAGGTTCTCCGGACTTTGTTTTACTAATCTACAAATAAAAAATATGGAATAATTATTATGATAATATTTCAAAAACTGGTATCATACCTAGAAGGATGAGACAAAAGAAAGAATTTTAAAATCAAGTTTCATAATGAGTCTTGAAGCCTTATGAAACTGCCAATCATTCTCTCTAAAATAGCCCGTACATTTCACAAAAAAGTCTTTTTAAAACAAGTTTCATGAGTCTTGAAGCCTTATGCAACATCCAATCATTTTCTCTAAATAGCTCCTATGTTTCACACAATCCTCTTATGAAATATAGTATTAAAAAACTGAAAACATGTATATAATATGTGCTAGAGGGCACCGTCATCATCAGTGGTGAATCGGTCTTCAGAGGAGACAGAAACATTGTACACCGTGGATTTTATGCCAGTATACAATTTTGTTCCAAAAGGTATCTTTTTTTTTGTTATTATATAATTTCACTTGTTTGAAACCATTTTTTGAAAGATATTGTATTTTTAATTTAATTTAGTCAATTTCAATGGCCATAAAATTCATAATACAGTCATCTCTCCCAAAACCGACCACCCTTTGAACCATCAGTTTTGAACAGTTTTCAGGACAGTCCGGTTTAAAGAGAGTCAAGTTTTCTTATATTGTGAATCGGTTTTAAATGAATTCAGGTTTAGCCATAGATCTATTATTTACAGCTAGAAGGTGACCTTAACACTGTAGAATTGCAGTCCCATGTAGTTGGTGAACTTCCATAGAATACATAGCCCCAAAGTGCCGTCCCATGTAGGCGCCTACTATTTTTATTTCGTCAGCCTTCGTCACAAACATGCAAGTTAAACAATAATAACTATTTTACAATTATTGTATTTTTAACATTTTTTGTCATACAAATTATTTACATATGTCACATATATTTTATGTCGTCAATGTCTCTATATTTGGATTAAATTTACTTCCATTTATTAATAAATTTGAAACTTTTATGAAAGACTGGGGGCGTTTGATGTAGCAACTGCATTAGAATGTAACAAGATTTGATTGGTTGGATTCCAGAATAGTAGGTATTTAGGAACTGCAATTTGAGGGTATGTATTCCGTGGAAGTTCACCAACTAGCCATAAATAATAAATCTATGCTTTGCACCGACTGTATAAATTTGAATGAATTTTATGAATTCAAGTTTAGCATGAAATTTGGTTTTTGGAGGGTCGGTATTGGGAGAATTGACTATTTTAAAAAAGCCAAAAATAAAGGAAAACAAAAATTAAACACTTTACATTATACTCAACATGTAGGCCTTTCAGTAGGAGAATAAAATCTTAATTGATTGAGCAAAAATTTAATAATGGATATGATAAAAAAAACTAATAGTAAATAAGAATTATAACAATTTTAATTGTACATATCGTTTTAAAGTTATTTGTTAATATTATAGCAGATATTGGTGTTGGCATTTATATCAATAAAGGATTGAAATTGAAATATGTGTGTTGTTTATTTATTTCCTTTCTTCAGACATAAAATAAAATTATGTATAAGTACAATACAATCACACTTTTATGAAG
>JAOTQE010079201.1:0-15896 GCA_025631205.1 Nesometra sesokonis
AAAATACACTAATTTCTATTCTCCAGTTCTTAACTTTGATGCTACTTTGATATGATCAAGTTAATTTCAAAATTAATATTGATGATTTTTTGGTCATTTTTACGTGACAATATATCTTTGAAGTCTCTTTCCAATACTGTACCTAATCCGAAAATTAAATTTCTTTGGAAACTTACATGTAACTCTTTATTATTTCTAAAATTATAAACAAGGTTAGGTACCTGTATACCTTTTTAGATATATTCTTGGGTATAAAAAAAAGATATTCAACAATAGATGATTTTTTCGTTGCTAAGCTATAATATAGTTAGTTGTAGATCGTATCCATGCGGATGTTTCCCAGGTTATTCTCTCCACAGTAACCATCGTTTTTGCATGCAACATGCACTGGGTTTACTCGTGCTGTTTATAAAATTCAATTTTACCAATTTCCTTGGTAAAATTTCCCCTTTTTAAATCAATTGCGGCTTAACACGTTGACTGCCAGCGACGAGTATACTTGCCAACCGGGCGTTGATATGTGTGCCAGTGACGAGTCGTCAAAAACGGTGTACCTTTGTAACGTTGCTCACAACACATGCGTACTAAGTAAACTTACAGCCTCTTCAGGGGTAGTTCAGGAAAGATACCTAGACGATAATGTTGAAATAACTTCCGTTTGTTTGTTGTGTTTTATTGCAGCCAGTTTAAAAGATTACAAAGTGTCCTGGCACCCTTAATGCAGTAAACTCGTCACTGATAACAATCGTATTTCCAGTGCAAGCGAGTAAACTCGCCACTGGTGTAGGCAAGGACATTCCTTTCCCAGTGCCAACTACGAGTATATTCGTCACCTAATCTTCTCCCGCCAAAATATTAGACACCCTATTTTGATGCTATGTGACTAAATAAAACCTTAAAAAACTATATTTGTACCTGTAAACCTGTTCTGACACACAGGAACGAAACAGGAAAATGGGTCTGGCAGTCAACGTGTTAAGCCTCATAATGAGACTTGATTTTAGAAAGCATGACATATAACGTAATAATACGGCTTTGCGTCAGGGAGAATACTAGATATAATTTGTTTTGCCCAACTCTGACGTGTAAATGTATCGAATATTCCGAACTTTTTCTCGGGTGTGTGTCAAACCCACAATCTCCAGGTAACTAGTGAACTTAGTGGCTAGGTGTTGAATTCAAGCCCAATAAGTTACTGGAAATTGTGGGTTCGAGTCCCACCCGAAAACAACTTGCGAATTTCTTTGCTAGTATTCTCATCTGTACTGAGTATTCAGTACATTTACATGTCAGATATGGGCAAAACAAATTACAGTATATCTAGTATTATCCCTGGCGCAAACATGAATTACGTATATTGCAGTACCCGCTGCTTATTGGGCTCGAATTCTTTTTCCTAGCCACTAAGTGTAAGCTCGGTGGTCTAGTGGTACAGATGCCAGGATACCTGGAAATTGGGGGTTCGAGTCCCACCTAAGAAAAACTTGTATTCTCAACTGTACTGAGTATTCAGTATATTTACATGACAGCTATGGACAAAACAAATTATATCTAGTATTATCCCTGATGCAATCATGTATTATTATGTATTTTGCAGTACCCGCAGCTTATTGGGCTCGAATTCTATTTCTAGCCACTAAGTGCAAGCTCGGTGGTCTAGTGGTACAGATGCCAGGCTAGTTACCTGGAAATTGTGGGTTCGAGTCCCACCTAAGAAAAATTTGTATTCTCAACTGTACTGAGTATTCGGTACATTTACACGTCAGAGTTGGGCAAATCAAATTATATCAAGCATGACATAGTTATCATCCTTGAGTAGCAAGTAAGCTTGCTATTGGATGTGGCATGGAATTTACAAAAAACCAGATCAGTGGTACTGTACTACAGAAATTAATATCAGAAATGTCTTTAATTTATCATGGTTGTAACTTCGAAACAGATAACCTGTATAAAATGTGGAACTATAGATCAATGTTAGTACTGTATGAACTTCCTATCAGGAAGAAAAGTGGATTTGTATTTCCTGTTAGACACTAGGGATTACATTTCTAGATCTATTCATGTGGTATGATATTATTACCTTCTTTCATTTGACTACTGAAAAAGATTCATTGTTGGAATTGCACAAGATTATAAAAGTATCCCGGTAATTGTAAGCAAATATTTAAAGTGATTGAAAAATTAAATTATAGTGAGTAAAATAATAAGAAAGATGAAAATATTAGTTACAAAACTACTATCAAATTATGTTACAGTTGCTACGCTACAGTAATTCAGTTACCACAGTTTGTTAAATCAGTAGCCGAAGGAGAATTACTGGTAAACAACATCAAGATGTGACCTTTTATGTCAGGGGAGTTACCCAGGGGCGGCGGAACGTTTTTGGATCGGGGGAGGGGGAGGTTAGATTTTGCTTAACTACCCCAGCCCGGTTAGAATTTGATGAGCAAAAAAAAACAACCAAAAACATGTTATTGCTTATAAATTTGTGCTATCCTGGTCCCTGAAAGAAGGTAGGTCTCAGAGGTACAATCTTCATATTTAACATATTTACATGCTGTTATTATATCTTTAGACCTCGAAAGGGGAGGGAGTGCATTTTCTAGTTAGAGTGACATTTCAGGGGGGACTTCCCCCTGAGTTGTCACTGGGGGACATTTCCCTCCATCTCCCCTCTTCCGCCGCCCATGCAGTTACCAAAGAAAAATTAATGGTAATATATTACTACAGTAGAATAAATTTGACATGGTTCCTAAAAGTTCTTATAAGCTCAGTAGCTCTGATGACGGTCTCTGTCACTTTTTGAATTTTGTAAAAATTGCTCATGAAAAATGTATATCATGTTATTTACTAATAAAATGGGTGCTTCTAGGGCTCCTCATCAGAACTACTGTATCTCTAAGCCTCATAATTTGATTTTCTCATTCTTTAGACATTCTGTCAAAATGTAAATAATTTAAGTGATTTATTTTAATTAGTAATTAATGCTAAGGTAATGGAATGTTGCATCTTATCTTAAGTGCAGAAAAGATGAGCATATTCAAAGTTTCAAATTACTTTACAGAGATAATTATGTCAGGTGATTAGTTACCAATCTTACAAACCTGCAATGGTCATTCCTACATAACTGATTTAATTTATACATATCCACCATATGAATACAATATTTGAAATATAATTGAAGAACCAAACAAAATTCAACCTGGGATCTAGGCAGATGGCGCAGAGTTCATTGTTCAGGTTTTAGACTTTGAGGTTGGAAGTTAGACCCTAGCTCTGCATCTCTCGGTCAGCCGTGTTCAGATACCACAGCTTGTATCGAAAAGTTGATGTAAAGTGGCCCTTAAATAAACTACGGTCCGTGGTTAGAAAACTAACATAGCATGAATTCTTCAGACCTGACCATAGGTTTGTGTTGAACATTTTCAGACACAATGTACTTTAAAAAAAACAGCAACAGGGATGTATCCAAGATTTAGCAAGAGGGATTCTCAGTCTACTTGTCATGTTGAGTTCCTATCAGTGACCTCAATGTCTTTAAGCGACCTAGCCTTTACCCCTCCCCACAAAATCACCAGTGTTTTAAGCATTATAGTACAATACCTTTAATTTGACCAGCCATTATTTCAAAACAACTTGGAATTGACAGATAGACATCTAAAATAGTCTGTGAGACCTAGAATGTGACCAATACCATTCTAAACAAATGGTTGATTTTACATAGAATGACCCTTAGGGTATAAATTCTTTTTTTTTTATTATTTTATATATTTATTCAAATGAACAATAAAAATAGACACAATATACCTGAAGTATACATAAAAGATTGATGACACAGTTAGTGTTCTTATATTGAATTTTAACACAATGAATTTATAATAGTTTTAGGTTAGCTCCTAAATCCTGCCCTTTAATATTTGCTATTTGAAGCATGAAGTCAGAGGTAAACAATCAACAGGATTTGTATTGCCACGTTCCTTATTGGATACTCTTTAGTCTTTTGCGGATGAGCATACAAAAGGTGTGGACTTCTAGGCCTAAGGATTTGCTAATCTATTTCCTATTTACTTCTTGCTACCAAAGGATTTGGCCCTTGATTTGTACTAGAGAGAAATTACAACAAACTGGTGTTGTAGGCTTAGATTTTTTAATGGAAATGGACTTTAAAACTTAAGGATTTATAAATTTACGGAAGTTGTGGATTCTGTTTAATTAAACCTCTTATTAAGGAAATAGCTAAAAATGAATTGGGTAAGTTATAGTAAACCACTTCAAATTAGATTACATATCATAATGGGTATTTTATTGTTTAATTACTCTTTTTGTAGAGGAAATATATAAAGGTGAATTGGGTAAGTTGGCAAACAAGAACAGTTTGTGTGTACTGATTTCCATTTAATTATTCTCTTCTCATGGAAATAGGTAATGCAGAAAATGACAAGTTTTAGTAAACAAATTTACTACTATACTGTACTGTACTGTGGTTGATGATATCACATAGTTGTTTAATGCATTCTGGCACTACGGACTACTGTGTTGTCTATTGATTGTTGTAAAGTAAAACAAAACTTTCTTTTATTTTTACTAAGGCAGCCGGGTTTTCTTAATATCTGGTAACTGCTAAAAATTGCCATCTGTCGGTGGATTTTATCTGCCTGTGAATATGGACGGAAAGGGATGGATTCTTTTCAGATTTAACTGCTGTGAAATATTAATTATCTTAAGTAAAAATTGACAAAACTCCTGAAAAGGTTTATTTAATGATCAAATATGGTACTGATACTGTTGGCAAATCATATTTGAACCCAACTACAATAATCTTGAAGTATATATCAAGGTGTATGTATAACCTCAAAACTTTTAATAATTAAAATAGATAAGTTCTAATATGCTAGATAGCTCTGATGATGAGAAGTTCTTTATTTGCTTTGAAAGCTTGCTATAAAGGTGTTTGCATTTAAAAAATTGTTACTCTTTTTGGCTGATGTCCATCAGTAGAAAATTAGACATTTAATCTAAGGTTCAAATTCCCATACTGGGCTGTAATGAAAATACTATAATATTGTTTTAAAACATTTAAGCACCTTCATGCTAATAATATCCACTCATATAAAGATGCATTACTTATTCAGATTGGTCCTGCTACTGCAGAGTTCATCATCACAGCTTAACATTAACAAGGATTGTTCTAATGTAAGCAAAGACCACTGTCAGCTTTCCTATGCTTAATTTTACAATGCTTTACAGCAGTGTCTCTGATCATGAATAGCACTATTACACTTGGATTAGTATTATAAAAGGGAATCAAACTATAAACAATTAAGCCCGTTGTAGAAATATCTAAAAACATTTGACCCAGCTAAGCAGTAATCTGTACATTACTGTACAATATAATGGTTACATTTCCTTCGGTATGAGGAAATTTAGGTATTGCTTTTCCTGTATTCTTTTCTCCTCCCTAACTTGGTGGAATACAGTATGACTAACCTCCTTTAAAAATGGTCCTTTCAAAGTAGCATTAAACCTTCCATTTTTTAATACTTAAGATAACATTTTTAAGAACTATCTTAACTGAGTTTAAAGCCTCTCCCAATGTTAGTTCCAATTTGAGATTTAAGGTTCATCCAAGTATACTGTAAGTAAACCCGATATTTCAATGCATTGAGTTCACAGACTATTATACAGCAAACCTGGTTTCCAGTGATGTCATCTTGTTATTAATTTGTTTATCCTTAATTTTTGGATCCACATGGTGTCCAGACTGTGGTTTCCTTGCCCATATATTAGCTGGAATTACTGTATGCCACAATAATTTAATTATCGATTCTGATATCTTATAATATCCCCATTATTTCCTAGACATGTAAACCATGATTTTTGTGATTAGATTTCACAGATAACATACATGTATAATGTTTACCATTACTCAAATTGTATTCATTCCCATCTGTCCAAAATACTATTGTTTTCTTAAAATTAATCATAAGAATACCTGGGAAAAAATTGTTTTATCACTGTAGATGCATTAAATTTATCTGGGCTACAGAACGTAAGGCATCTATAATATTAAAGTTTTATGTTTAATTCAGACCTACCTTGTTTCATACTTTTTGGGATAACTCATCAGTACAGAGTTTACTTCTTTTTAAAATTAGTATGCCGTATCTATAAAGCAGGGAAAAAATTAATAGTTTTTTTTTTATTTAAAATTATAAATTAATATTAAGACAATGTTTGCATTTTCAAAAAAAATAATCATGAAGCTACATGATAGGGTTCATGAAACAAGGTATAAAAAGGTGTTGTCCTTTTTAAATTTTATTTTGTGTTATATTTAAAGCCAAGACTAGACAAGTAAAAGCTTTTTTTGGTCTTTTTGTCATGTCAATTTTTTTATGTAATTGGGTGTATCTATATAATTCATATATGGCAATAAAGAATGATGTAGAAACACAAGGATAGTGGCTTGATGTTGGATCGAACCAGGGACCAGTGTGTCTGTATTGTGCAGCACACAACACTTTGGGCCCGTTTGCGCAAGTTTTTTTCAATGTTTTACCCCGTTATTTACCGGTTTAAAAAAATTCCGGTTTCGCCCGAACGGGTGTTAATTGTAGGCCGCCCGTGGATTTAACAATGAAACGGCCTGATATGCCAACCCTGCAATTAACTTGATATTTTCTGCAGCCGGGAACCCTTTTTATAACTTAATCTGTTTTTAATCATTTTAATAATGTTTTACTAGACTTTAACATAGTTGAATTACGAGTAAAGAGTATTTTTTTTAATTTATGGAGAGTAGTGCAGTTTTTCGTAATATTAATTTCAATACCAAAAATCCTTTTTTTTGTTGGAGCATGGGCCATTGGAGATTGTTAAAGACCATAGTGCATAAGGTTGCTCCAGTAAAATCGCAGCGATCAGTGCCGTCTCTTGCTACTTGATATAAATTTACCATTTTATAAAATCTAGTACAGTAAAAACATTTACAATAGTGTAAAGTAAAGAAGTTACTCGGATTCATAGTTAGGCTTTTGGAAAACAAATAGAATGATTGGAATCAACATCGTCTGTGTCATTAGCTTTTTTTGCTAGTCATCTGGTGTTTTTAGAATTCAGAGTTTTGCGCTAACGGACATACCACCCATGGATAAAAATCAGATTTTTACCCTATGTTTCTTTTTCCGATTCTCGTCCAAATGGACCCGAAGCTAATGGCATTCAATGTCATTAACATCAGCTAACTAGTTGATGGATTGTATGTTCATTTCACCCTCATCAACTTGGCATAACAAATGAGCATGTTCCCATAATGTTGCATATTGTATGGCTTTGTTTAATTACTAACGAACAAACATTCTTAATTAGTTTATAATGTCTAGACTGTGACTGGACATCAGCGTTGAGTAGTTACCAAGTATTTCATGATTTTACTAGTGAACATTTTATTTGCTCTATAGTACAACAGTAATTATTGTGTGTCTGTTAATGTACTGAGCATTTTTTTTAGTTATCGAACAAAATCTTAGGAAAATTCTTTGTCCAAGCCTGATGAAGGTTCATAGGTCTGGAGCTTATTTCCAGTTTCGGTAGCATGAAGCAGATGACAATATGATACTCCCCCTGGATGGGATGCTAGTTCATCGCAGGTTACTTCCTAGCAATTTGCTGTTACCAATCGTACAGCTAGGTAGACTCAAGCAATGCGAGTAAAGTGCGTGAGTGTGTCTCGACCCATCAACCTCTTGATTGGGATTCTGAACAGCAGCCGCTGCGCCAACTTGCACTTGAACCTGCTTTCACACAATTAACTATTGAATTGATTATGGATTAAAAATTACTAAGTAATAAAGAAACCTAGACAGAGTAGCTGTGAAGTTTTTTCGCTATATTTGAAAGAGAAAGACATGGATTTACAAGACATACAATTAATAAGACATATAAAAACACACATTTAAAATGAATTTATTTAAAATATTACATTTAAAGGAAATTTAAAAGGAGAAATTTATTTATGCAGTACATTATGGTTAAAAATATTCATTTTTGCTGTTAAAAACAAGTCTAATTACCACACCCATTTCTTAAAGATGGACTCTGCAAAAAATAAAAAATTATTTTTGGTTTAGTACTTGACACCATTTTAAAATTTTAATTTTCATAGCATTTAAGGTAATGTACTACAAAAAAAATTTATTAAACCCAGTTTTTAATGAGTTAATAATAATAATTTCATTTATTTTTGCTTTTTTAGGATAAATATGCTCCAATCGAACCTGTAGATTACGAGGAATTAATAATCAAGAAAAAGACTGCGATAATCAATGATGGTTTGCGGCTTATGCTCACATTTCCCCATGATGATGTATCAGTAAGTATGATCCAGAGAGGGCACTTTTGTATGAAATGTTTCGAAAATCTCATTAACTATGTAAAAGTTCTACAAATACTTGTTTTTGTTAGATATTTTCTGTCTATAAATTAAATGTACCATGTTTGAAATAAATTGAATCTAAATAAAATGACAATCTGGGTTTAAAAGAAATTAATTAAAAAAATCTGACCAACTAGACAGAGGACAGTATTTGGGAGTTTGTTTATATCAAACATTTGTAACCAATCAGGCCTGAGCAAACCCACTTGCCCGACACCCGGGACAATTGTTTTTTACAATCGGACAACTAAATTTATGGGACCCACTTGTCTGTGGACAAGTATTTTCAGCTTAAGCCTAGGCCCTGAAATCCACATTTTGACAGTACATTGTAGAATAGCCCAAACTTCGATGTACTAGTGTATTTATTTTATAAGTGTAAATTTAGTTTCTATTTTTAGGTATTGCACAAAAGCCGGACAAGTAAATTATTTTTCGGACAAGTGAATTTTCCAAAGGTACTTGCCCTGGGACAAGTGTAAAATGATAAAATTCCCTCACCCCTGCCAATGGAGTTGGTAACATCAGTAACTCTGATAAACGCATTATGGGATCATATCCTGTCGCCATTAGCCTTGTTGAACCCAACATTTGATGGTATTTAAATTGAGCAGTTTATAGTAAGCTCCTTTGAATAATTTATTTTTGGGATAAATTATCATTTCCTTATTGCCAGTAGTTATATGCATTTAAAAAAAATATTCATCACATCGTTTTCATTCTGTTATCAGCTTTTTGAAATAAAAAAAAAGCTGTTTTATTTAAGAATAAAATTCAAATGGCATCAGATGTTTTAAATTGGCAAGAGGTAAAGTTATTGGGTGTCTACTTAGACAGTTTTACTACCAGTCCTCGAATTTGGGCTTTAGAGAGGCAAGGACATTTTTGGCTTGATTTTAAAGTTTGCAACTAGCATAAACGGGGCACAAGATGCCATTTTCCACATTCTATCCTTAGGTATTACTGAGAGTAAGGGGCACTGAGTCCTAAGTGGGCTTAGTATAGTAATAGTCATTTTTTTTAACGGCATCGAGGGCAATTGAGAGGACTCTGAAGGTAAATGGTGCCTTGGTTAAATTTGAGCTCTGATTTACACATTTTAAGCACGATAAACGTTTTACTAATTTCTGAATACTGAGAATTTCATGTGCATTGTAGTGATGCCATTTGAAATCGTATTATACCCACAATTTGAACTCGTGTTTTTGTATTTTCTTTCAGTAATGTGAGTGGTATGGTGTTTAAAAGTATATAAAGCAAATTTCTTTAAGTTTGATATTCTACCACTTTTGTAAAAATTAACTCAAAGTCAAAGAATGACATCGATCTTGTCAATAATTTGACATTTATTCAAAGATTATTTTTTAAATTTTGTTAAATTTACCACATCCGTTGTCAATTCCAAGATTAAAAAACCAATTGACAAGTTGGAAGGAAAGAACTGAAATATGATCACTGACAGTTCAGATTTATAAATTTAAATTAGGTTCATGATTTTAATAAGGAATTTTATTATTGTCATTGTTCAAAAGTAAGTAGAAGTTTTAAAACAATTACTGTCCTAAATTTTACAAAAACTACTTGTTTATGCAGAAATGTTAATTAAATTAATTAATCAAATGGGATATAAGTATCCTCAAGCATTAATGTTTTGCTTTTAAAATTTTATGAATTTGTTGCGTCTGTTTTCCTGTTGATCGTTGTTTTAAAATAGGTGATTTGAAACTGTATTTTTTGAATCGTTATAAAAAATGTAAACAATCATCGATAAGAAAATTTAAAGAACTTTCCAACTGCAATTTTTATATTTTGTTAGATATATTTTATGTTCTAAAACATGTTTCAACTCAAAAAAAATTTCTAATCCCAAAACAGGTAAATTCTTATGAAGCAATGTTTCTCTCGCAAGTACTCAAGTATCAAAATCGTTAAAGTTGGACTTACTTTAACTTTGAAAATCAAAATTGCTAATTTTTTATGTCAAAATTAGCGTTGAAAATGACCCCTTTTTTTGTCGATTGTTTTGAAAATTGTTGTTTTTTAAAATCAACAATCAAAAAAGCCGCTTCAGTTTGACAGTTTAAACTGTATGTTTTTTTAAATAAAATAAATTTTGAAAAGCATGATCATTTTATAAATTTCAGCCTATTGTGGAAAACTCGCTTTGCAACTTATGCCACCACTGGCTTGACTCTGCCACATTTTTCTGTCCTCATATCTTTAGTATTACTGCGAATTTCTTAACCTTGTCTTAATTTTCATTGATTTCCATAATCACTCATCTAATTATCACATAGTTTTTCATAACCATTTGAAACTCTATACTTGAATAAGTACCCCTTTTAAAATGACATAGTAATGAATTTATCTGTTGTAGTTACATTATGTAATTATGGCCCTTAATGATCAGCTTCATTTGGATCGACCACATAATAAACTAATGTTGAAATAAATAAATAAAAAATTAACAATTGTGGCAGAGCCAAACTAATTGAGACATAAGTCGCAAATGCTAGTTTTCCACAATAAGCAGAAATTTATAAGTAGTCAATTTTTTCATATTTTATTTTATTAAAAAAAATATACAGTTCATACATTCAACTTTCATATTATGTTATCAATTTTCAGATCATGATTAAAAAATCTTTAAAAAATGTATTTTAAAATGACCTTGGTTAGTCAATGTATATAGATAAACAATTTTCAAATGTAGCTTTCTCAAAACTAACATTTTAAATATTCGAACTTTGATTGTTCATAATTTTGCAAGGAAACATCGTATGAAACTGATATTTTTACATGTTAAAGATAATAATATTTAATTATTAAATTTATAAAAAAAACTCAATTTTCAATTTTCTGACTTATGCCTCATTTGGCTTGGCTCTGCCACAGTTATCTAATGTAGCCAGGTCTATTATTATTTGCAAAAGTATAGTAAATATAAAACATGCTACGTAAATCTAACATGGCTATTTCAAAAATTTATTATAAAACTTTAATATCAAAACTTTTCCTCAACTTAATGAGAATTATCAAACAAGCTACATGTTGCGTGAAATGATGTTCTAACAACCGAAAAGCCGGTACTTAGCTTGTTGTCATGCGTATGCCATTACTTCAGATTAACATCGTAAATTCAAACATGTTATTACACGATGTATTTGCCATGAAGTTTTCTCCTTGACCGTTTTTACAACATGGAGCAATCGTAAGCTGTCCTCGTTATGTTGTCTGGATGACATCAGAGATAATCCTTAAATCGATTACTTTACAATTATAGAACATGATAACATTATTCATGTCATCAGTAAACAATACATGGCAAATATTAGATGTAAAAACATGTTTTAATTAAATTAATGAATGTTTATCAAATAAACCAATAAACTCACTATTTAAGATAGTTGCAGCAAACTGTCAGTTAGGTTTCATCAGTTTCTGATGAAGCCGAACTGACAGTTTGATAAAACTGTCTTAGGGCCCGTTCGCGCAAGTTTTTTCAGGGTTTTACTTATTTACCGGTTAAAAAAAATCCCGGTTTCGCCCGAATGGGTGTTAATTGTAGGCCGCCCATGGATTTAACACCGAAACAGCCTGATATGCCAACCCTGCAATTAACTGGATATTTTTCGCAGCGGGGAACCTTTTTTACGACTTTAATCGCTTTACCAATGTTTTACTCGAGTAAGGAATATTTTTTTTAATATTTATTGTGAGTAGTGCAGTTTTTTATATTCATATTAATTTCAATACCCTAAAACATTATATTTGTTGGAGCATGGGCCATTTGAAATCGTTAGAGACCATAGTGCATAAAGTTGCTCCAGTAAAATTGCGGCGGTCAGTGCCGTCTCTTGCTATTTGATATAAATTTACCATTTTATGAAATCTACTGTACAATAAAAACATTTAAAATAGTGTAAGGTAAAGTTACTCAGATTCGTAGTGCGGCTTTTGGACAACTGATAAAGTGATTGGAATCAACATCGCCGGTATCATTAGCCCTACTGCTAGTCATCCGTTGTTTTTAGAATTCAGAGTTTTGCGCGAACGGACATACCACCTATGGATAAAAATCGGATTTTTCCTCTATGTTTCTTTTTCTGATTCTCGCCCGAAACAGTAAACAGTAAACAGTGAATTTATTGGTTTGCTTTATAAACTATTTACTGAAACCAAATGAAATTGTTTTCACATGTTTTATTAAGTGAGATCATAACTTTATACTGAAAAAAAACAATTCCTTTCTATCAGCTCTCCCTAACCCAACCATCTGGAGAACCAAATTTTATGCTAAACTGGACCTTAAGTCCCAAGATCAAAAAGCCAATGTAAAGTAATCATAGTTAATCTTGACTGCAAGAATAATTGTAATACTAGTCCTGGCAATTGTAAGGAATTCATCAAGTTATTTTTGTCACTATTTCTCACTTTTTAAAGTATTTTATTTATATTTTTATTTAATTGCAGTCCTCAACACAACCCCGAAAGACCAGGACAAACCAAATATCAGTACCAGAAACTGCAAGAGATGAAGCTCAAAATCTCTTTGTTAAAGAGGTAAGAAATTTATATTTAACATAATTTAAACATTTATCAATATTATTAAATGAATGGATTGTTAAGGCAGGGAACCGTGAGCCATAGCAATAACAACAGCATGGGTTCGAGGCTCGCTCTGGTGGTGGAACAAGTCTTCTCGGATAAGGACTCTACACCGTAGGCCCAGTGTACACATAAGGCTCATGTGCACTGTAAAGAACCCAGTACAACTTTCGAGATGAGTAGGGGGTTACCCCGGTGTACTGGTCCATACACATCCCTGTCGTGGACAGAAGGATGTGCGCTGAGTAGCAGCTGCGAGGACATGACATGACCCTTATGGGCGTAGAAAGTCATAGGAATGTGTAACATCTGGTCCACAGCACCTTGAGTCTACTGTGTAAGGTGCTATATAAATCTAATTACATTGCATTATTGTCAACTCAGGTTAGTACCATGATACACATTTGAGACGACAAGCAATAAACATGAAAAAAAAACAACAAAACAAATTATTAAATATGAAAACTATGTCTAAGTACTATGTGCGCATGGCCCTTCCAGTATTGGATGATAACCAGGTCTTCAGAGGGCCAACTCATGTGCTCTGACTTGTGTGTTGTAGTATCCCTTCAGCAGATGCAAAGCTAGGAATAAAACAATGAATTGGTAATGAGGGTAACAATAATCCACCTAAGGTTATATGCAGGAGGAATAGATTATTGAAAATATAAATGTTGCATTAGGCTCCGGAGGAGACGAATGTTGAAAAAGATGGATCAAGAGCTCTCATTAGACAGTGATTTGGTTCATCTTTTTTTCCATTTTACTGTTATGAGACAAATAAATTAAATGAACTTAGAAGTTTGAGCCATTAAATGAAAACAATGAGATCAGAACAGGGGAGAATGATGATGGAGTGAAATAAATTAATGATAATTGTAAAGTGTATGAATTTCAAAACACCATACATTAGTATTTGTTTTAAGGACAGTAAGTAAAGGAAACAAATTGGAAATAATATTCCTGGCAATTAAAAATTGAGTCAAAATCAATCATATTGTTTATTGCATAGGGAAGTAGCTAACGAATTGAGCTGAATGCCAAGTATGCATTATAAAGAAGAAGATTTAGTGTTGTGGATCTTAAGAAAATCTTCAGAATCCGAGTGACGGTCGGTTTCAAGCGCATGCGACTTCAGTATAATACTATCAGATCTCACTACATTAAGAATGTATAATACATACTCCATGCAATGAGATGCACGCCATCATGACAGGATTTAATATTTTGACATAAATTATGGCATCAAGATGATATTATTTACATCAAAATAATTGAATTCTGTCATGACAAAATGATGATGACATAATTTATGTTGAAATATTGAATCCTGTCATGATGGCGTGTAACTCATTAATTTCATTGTTATTAATTTTAATAATCCCCAAAGTAAAATTCTTTACATCGATTTGGAAACTCCATTATTTATGTAGTTTCTTAAAAATGGAAAATATAGAAATCAATAGACTCTTACATTGAATATTCAAATATTAATTATGTAACATCTATAAGATAAGATAGTGTTAGATTAATCTATTGAATTTTTCAACAGCTCAAACACTCTCAGGCATGAACATTTTAAAATGTTGAAAAGTAGAATTGAAAATATCATGAAACAGTAAAACATACAAATCACCAATTTAAACAAATTTAATTAAAAAAAATATACTCTCAAAAATTGCTAGTGATGTACAAATGAAATTTGTGAGTTCTCACCACAAAATGTGTCGCATCGTAGGTGAGATCAAATTGAGATAATAAAATAGGTCTGAAGTCAAATTTATGAGAATGTAATTTTAAATCAATAATGGTACTATTATGGTACTTAAATTTCATTATAATACAACTTTTAAGTAAGTTTTCATGATGGAAAGTGTCCTTCAGGCAGATTTTCTGAGATTGATAGTCTTTTGTTTCTTTATTTTTCAATTGCTTTGTGGGTGATTTTCTCAAAACCGTGTTTCCATACATGAGAACTGCAAATTCTCATATCTTTGGATCTACTTATCCAATGAATGTCATTTAAAGTGTAGATTACAGCTTATATTATGCTCTATTACAAAGCACCAATAACTCAGTTTTGGTTTTTTCTACCATGAGACTCATTTCGTGGTGAGACCTCACATTTGTTGATTTTAATTAGTATGTCAGCTTGGGAGTTGGAACACACTATCGCCTAAAGTAATTTTGCTTTTAAATCAAATGAATTTCATGGAGGAATATCTCTCCAAATGTTAGATTAATTTATACAGTAAGACCTTATAGTCTTGGTTCAAGATGATGATTTTGTTTAATTTATAAAAAGACAATCATCAGACAGCAAATGCATTTCATACTTTCTGATGTTTGAATCAACGTCTTGGCAAACACTTCAATGTGTGTAGTGTCTTTTAATTAACTTTTTACTAGGCGCATGAGTTGTGTATACTTGCTTATGGTTTTATAGTCTTAAGATTTGTTCCGCTACCAGAACCAGGTGTTTTTGCTATGGTTCACAGTGTTCCTCTCTTAGATGATATGAGTGCATCTATAGCTCCTCATCAGATCTAAAAGATAAAATATCACATAAATATTTTTTTTGTTCAGATAAAACAAAAATTGCATTGACAATAAATACCACAGATACAACTATACCACATATACAACTAATGACTCATTGAGTTGTGGTGCGCCACATATACTACGCACTAATGCGATCTCATGTTATCTATACAACGCGCGTAGTATAGTGAATAAACTTACAGAGTTGCAGGTTATGACGGAAACTGAACAACCAGCTGTGATTGCTGTCACGGAATCATGGTTAGATGACTCTATATTGTCCAGTGAAATGTTTCCAACAAGCAAGAATGCA
>JAOTQE010079212.1:0-15895 GCA_025631205.1 Nesometra sesokonis
AAATGTGCGCAAAGTATGCGCAAAGCTCGTCCAATCCATTCAGAATTAATTATATAGTGAACAGGAATATACTTAAAAGTTAAACCCATAAAAAAATTCTCAATTATGCTAGATTTTATAAGTTTTTTTGGGGGTAAAAAGCCCAGTCTTTGGGAAAATTCCGTAATTCAAAGAAAAAAGTGGTTTAAATGTGCGAAAATTATGCGCAAAGCTCATCCAATCTATTCAAAATAGGAATATACTTAAAGTTAAACCCATAAAAAAAATTCTCAATTATGCTAGATTTTATAAGTTTTTTGGGGTAATAAAAAGTAAATTTTTCATTATTTATCACAAATCACTAGTTTTTTACAGCTTATCCAAGCACCCTCAGATAAAAAGCCGTAACCATAATGGAAAAATCTAATTGTTGGGTTTTTGTATTTAATAATCATGTCATAATTTTCCAAACCAGGAAGCTAGGAAAATTGTTCAATATACAGTAGATGATCTTTGGTGTACTTTTAGAGGCACAAATTGTGTCATTTTTTTTTATTCAATCTTCTGCCAGGTAAGAAAATATGGGTGTTCCACCTCCCCTTAGAACTGTGCCTGAAAAATATTTATAAACTTTTGAGCTATTAATATTTAATTTAGTATTACAGTATCCAAACATAAATTAATAAAGCGTGTGTTGCTTAAAACAAAGAAAAGTGCTATATTCTAAGAAAAAAAGAGAAAAAATGGATAGTAATTATTATAGGTCCTCATAAACACTTAATTAGAGCTATATTAAAGTATTAATATAAGAAAACTTGTTTCAAATCGCTATGTTCAGGAAACATTTGTAATTGCACGCACCACTGTTTCATACCATGTCCTCCACAAAAAATTCGCACCTGAAGTGAATATCTACGCCAATGCTTCAGCAGTGACTGTGCACAATAAAAACACATGATGCATGTTGGATTGTGCCGATAAACACGAAAAACCAATTTACGCTGATAGAAAACACCGCCGTGTTGGTTGGAGGCACAGCTAAAACCGTGCATCAGAAACGATTGACAGTGTTGATAGTCACTTCTGCTGCTAACCAGTGTTCATGCCTTGGTTGGACCTTCTCTATAGGCCTAGGCCCAGCTGGTGAGATGTGGTGTCTGGCTAGCTAGCCTCTACCTAGGAAGTTAGCCCCGGCATAGGGTAGACCTACCTAGGCTAGGCCTTAGCCTAATAATAATAAGAGAGGCTACTACAGTAGTCCTAAGTATCCTAGGCACCTAGGCCTAGCTTAGGCATTATAGGCCTACCTAGGCCTAGGCCTAGTAGAGTCTGTAGGCCTAACTAATCGACTGTTAAATACGTTACAAAATTACATACTTCCGTGTTTTTTCGGTATATCGCTTATTTTGTTTGTTATATCTGCCGATAAAGTGGCAAACTGATGTTCGAATTCTTCCATTTCTGTCATGTTAGCCATCATTTTGTGTTGTTATTGTGAGTGAAAGAACACACGTCCACTGTGTGAAAAAAGTGGACGAGACTACCTGTGACGTCATTCATGTCGATCAACAGGAATGAGTGGCGGCAGCAGATCGTCACAAGAAGTTTCAATCTTATTCGTAAAATCGATTTTTAGTGTATTTCGTCTATTATTTAATTTGAGGTTAAGCTATGTACTTTAATGACATTAGTTTACATTTGGAAATGTGTAGCTGTTTGAAAAATGCAGTTATCAATTTATTATAAATATGGGGCCTTACTGCAAGCTACTGTTTTTTAGGCATCGAAATTCTTGGATTGGAGGACAAAATCCATCCATCCCATTTAAGAAAACAAGGGGCCCGTTACGAATTACCGATCCAAAATCCAGAAAAAAATCATTGAATCAACGATGATTGGATGGCTTTCCACGCCTGCATAATTGTCTCTATATTTATTTATTTTTTGAGAGTTTTAATGATAATAGACAAATGAAATTATGCACAGCTTCTGTACTGTAAGTAGGACTCACAGAAGCAAAGTCGGACCTGCTATTATTGCAAACAGGTTTTTTTTTTCGGGGTGGGGGGCTTGTCAAAACCAAAAAAAGAGATTTAACGTCCCCTAAATCACAAACTATTTGAATTTTAATTATATTCATACAAAGCATATAAAGAAAAATATAAATTCAAATCTATTGATTGGTATTAGGATTATGGGTCTGGGATTTTTTTTAATGGTCTCCATATCCACGCCTCACACTGGATCACTGCCAGTGACGGTTTTTTTTTTCGTTAGTTCTATTAGAGACAAATTCAAAATTTAAATTCAAATTTGAGACAATGATCAACAAAAATTTGGAAGTTTCAGTCGATCAGATATCGATATTTTTTTAGTTCATTGAGGTTGGGACCTTTTCCTTTAAGTGGTGCTCATATCCACACCTTACCCCAGATCATCATAAATTTCAAATTTGTTTTATCTTTAATTTTAAAGGATCAGAATTCATCTACCAATTAAATGTTGGGCTTAGGTCTGGGACGTTTCTTTCAAATGATCCCCAAAAATTTATATCCCATACCGGACTAAAATCTCATAAATTGAACCTGGAACAATGACAAAACCTTTGCCAAGTTTTATTCAACCGACCGTTTTCTAGTTTTCTAGATATTAACTTCGTAATCCTTTCTAGTCCTCACCCCGGATCACAGAAATTTGTTCATTGTATTTGAAATGACATTTTTAGTAGGCGCGCCTACGCCCTGAACTAAATCAAATTTCGTCAATACCTCAGCCAGTGGCGGCGTCAGGAATTAACAGCAGGACCGTCCCCGGCAGGAAGGGCACCCCCAAGAGGGAAAACAGTGAAATGGGCGAGTTCCGGAGAAAAAACGAAAAAACTCTTATCCTGGACTTTGACACCGAACGGAGCCTCGACGAAGAATTTTCTCCCCGACTGGGGTCAACATGGAAACGTTAAGTTCACCAGTTTTTATCACTTGCTATCCGAACTCAGTACTTCTATAGCCAATAACAGCGTATTGTTGATGTTTTATATTTTCTATTTTTCCGATAAAAACACAACCAATCATATTAAGTTTTATATCAGATTCAAGCTAATTAAATTTCCTCCAACAGGGGTCCCAAGTTGTGGAAGTCACATTCCTTGAGATTTTATTATGGAGGTCAAAAGCTTGTTTTACCACCTAAAACTTGCATACTGACACCCAATAGTGTCGATGGTCAACACCATATTTATTATAAAACAAATAGGTTCCATCATAGTAATACTCCATTTTTCACTGAATAAAGTTGTTTTAAACTTAATTTTTGCACATTAATAAGAATATTTTAAGGTCCCAGTTGTAAAATAATTATAAATCAGGGAGAAATCCTGGAAAAGTTTAAATTCCTGGAGAAAATAAAAGTTTTCCTGGAGCCCTGGAGATGGCCCAAAAATCCTGGAGGCTCCAGGACAATCCTGGAGACTTGGGAGCTCTGCTCCAAAAATCCTTCGGGCCAGCGCGAACAAAGTTTACGAGTGAAAGAGTAATAACCGAGCTTGAAACAGCCGGAAAATCTACGATTTCAAAAAAAAATCTAATCTAAATCGGCATGAAGACAAATCGAAGTTTTCCGAAGCTGTAGGAGATTTTTATATTATTCTTCACAGATAAGTGAAATAATAATGTTTACAACATAATTCGTTTGGACTATGAATAAAACAGGGGCGCAGCCAGGATGGAATTAAAGAGGGAGGGGGTCAGACTTGATAGCGATGCGAAATATAGGCTGGGGGCCTGGGGCTGCCAAGGGCCCCCGGTCGGAGTCCAGGGGCCGAAGAGGAAAAATTTGCGTTATTTTACATCAAAAGACACATTAGAATCCATTAAAATGTTTCGTTTTCCAGATCAGCCCGCCCGTCTTGATTTCGAAGTGTAGACTTGCGACTGAAGCGAGCAATTTAGCCGGGGCCAGTACGTGGTGGCTGTCGAAGGCCCCCGTTTGGGGTCCAGGGGCCGAACACTCCGGAAATGTTGTGTTATTTTACATGTTTTGTTTTTAAAGTTCAGATTTGCGAGCGAAGGGAGAAATAGGCTGGGGTCAAGATGTGTTGTATGTATTATACTTACAATGATAATGTCACTTTAAAAGAATTTAGGCTGTGGCCAGTGGGCCACCGAGGGCCCACGGTCGGGGTCCAGTCCAGTCGTTATTTTACATACACCGTAAAAGACACATTAGTTATAGTCTATCAAAATGTCCGGTTTTCCAGACTACTAAAGCCTGTTGGTTTCGAACACACAACGCACGGTGACCAGAAATACTGGAAAGAAAGAGAGGCAACGTTTGAAAGTTCAAAACGAATAAACCTACTTTCCATACAACATTTGAATACATTTACTAAGCTTTTCAAAGTGTCACAATTTAACGCGATTTACTATTTTGAACTGGAAAACACCATCTGAACCCAGATCCGACATTTTTAAATATAAACCTCTATATTTTCAAAAATGGCGCCCTACAAAATGTGGTTAATTGAAGTCGGAGCCCTATTATTAAATGTGTAACTGAGCTCTTCGGGGTTGGTTTATGATATATTTTTATCACTTTTAATGTAGCACCAAGCACGTAATCAGGATTGTCACTAAAGGCGGTTCCAGACACTGAGTGCATTGTGCGCGAACGTAGTTTACGAATATTTTAGAATATTACATGCACTCCTAGATGCTCGAAAATTGCAATTTTAAATATTAGAAACATGGTGCTTCAATTTAACGTAACTGAATATCTTCAATTGAAGAAAACAACACACCACTTTCAGCGTCATCCGATTCTTCTGGATTGAGATGCGAAAATGTTAGAATGTGGAACATGTGTTGTTGTGTTGTGTTGAAATTGTAAATGCTTTTTGAAATTGAAAAAAATGCAATTTAGGTATGACTGTGTTAATATGAATGTAAAGGCAAAATCACCCACCTCAGTCCCACACTAGTTCGTGCTGAGATGGGACCCCCACCCCCGCCCCCAGACTGGGGAATCTAAGACAAGCCTACAATACAAAAAAAGGATAGGCCTAAGTGTAAATTCAGGTTTCAGAAACATTTCCGTACTAATTTCGTCATTAATGATAAAGCTATAGAAATAGATAGGCCTATGCGAAGTTAAGTTCCAGTCTGCATTATTAACGATGGCTGGCTTACAATTATGCAATACTATATATTCTTCATCAATCTTTTACTATTTTACTAAAAATTTTCTTTCTCAAAATTTTAGGGGACCTCCCCCCACCCCCACAGAAAAAAAATGAGTTTTCTCGAATGGTTTAGGGTACCTTGGAGAGCAAGTGATACAACGTTTCCATATTGACGGGGGTTGTTTGGGCCCCAGTGATGTGACTCAATATTGATGACTTTTTCGCATTTTTTCGCCATTCACTTCCTATAGAGGGCGCCATACATCATTCCGTCATTACACATCAACATGAATAAAGAGCAAAGTGAAATTTGCTTACAAAGAGCTAAAAATTATATACGAGATGGTGAATATGAACGAGCAAGAAGATTTCTCCTCAAAGCAGAAAAGCTTTGTGAATCAGATGAAGCTAAATGTAAGTTTCTGTATTCAAAATTTGCCGTTTATAATAAAGAAAAATGGACACTCCCCTAGTAGGCCTAGCCAGGGCCTAACTCAAGTGATCGTAGTGTAATTTGGAAGGTAGGCCTACCCGGTTCCCGTTGTTGGATTTGATATTACATGGTATGCTTGACCTTGGCCTAGCCTAAGCCTAGTAAAATCAAGGTTTAAAAATTGAGAAATTGAACTACTTCTTTGGTTGTTGATTCCCATCCATACAAATGGTTTAGGATACCAACTAACGGTCATTTACATAAACACTCCTGCTTGATGCGGATTGAGGAATGGATTGAGATGTAAACAGCAGACTGATCCAGTCCACAGAATGTACATAAACTGATGATGACATAATTTATGTCGAAATATTGAATCTTGTCACGATGGCGTGTATCTCATTGCTTGGAGTATGCATTATACTTTCGTACATAAATACAGTCACAGTTGTATAACATGGATATGCTAACATTAACCATTCGCCAAGTCACCAATGGCTAATGAAATTTTAATTTGGCTAAAATAAAAATGATTTCTTTCGCCAAATTAACTAAATGAAAATCCAAAGAAACTCCATTTTGTGGCCATCTTTAGTTATTTTTGAAAATTTGGCTAAAAACTAAAGAATTTTTAATTTGGCTAAAAAAAATTGGTAACCTTTAGCCACTTTTCATAGCATGGTAATTGACTGTACAGTACCTGTAAAGAAATTTTCATTGTAAGATAAGTGTTTCTAATTCCACACCGCCATTGAATTTTTACCGACAAAGCACCACGTTGCAATTTTTTGTTTTATATTTTACAGTGCTGTAAGAAAGGTTGCTACAGTATTTGGTATAAATTTACCATGGCATTTCATAAAATATATATGATCAAAATTATAAGTAAATATACAGTAGTTATTTGGCAATTTTACAATTTCAAGAAAAAAAACATGGAATGATAGGATATTTGCAATCATGATTTATTTGTTGTTTAGTCTTTGCTATTAATTTTTTTTTAATTCAGGTTTGAGATCAACAGAATATATCAGGAACAACTGATTGATATCTTTAATTTGTGTAGTATGGATAGAAATAAAAACAATACAACATAAACATTATGCTGTAGCATGTTTTGACACCAGGATATACCATAACATTTTAATTAAACACATATTTCCAACATGGATAACCCTTTGTCATTTTTAGTTACACAATCAGGGCTTTAGAAGCAATACCCTTCTAATCTTTTGCATTGAGTGTACTTGTAGTGTATTCTTTAATGTTGCACAAAGGACTAAGATCTTAATGTTGCTGCCTACCATGCCAAAATTAATCTAATGCACTATCCTAATAAAGACATTATAATTTTTGATGATGATATAATTTATTTTGAAATATTAAATCCTGTCTTGATGGCGTGTATCTCATTGCTTGGAGTATGTATTTATGCTAAAGCTCAGTCAAGACTATCAAATTTTCTTTGACAAAAATGTTCACATGTCTATATATGGTCATGATGATGCCACACCATGACCATACATAGAAATATAATTACCATATATGGATTTGATAGTTTTTTTTTCCAATAAGTTTGATAGTCTGGACTGAGCTTTACTTGCTTGAATACATTATCACACAAGATCTCATCACGACATGTTGTTTTCAGTAATTCACTGCCAGCTTCTGAACTAAAACTGTTTTAACCAAATTACTGCAGTATCTGGAGTAGAAAAATGTTTACATGGTCCCCAAATATTTGTGAATTAACTATTTTTATTTATTTTCTAAACAATTAGGTTTGATTGCTGAACTAGATGTTTTAATAAAGAGGGCAGAAGAAGAAAAACAAAATGGTAACACTAATACAGAAGAAACAACAGAAGAAACAAGTACAAATCACACAGAAAATTCAAGTACAACAAGGGAAAGACAAAGAATGTTTTCTGGCGAAAAGAAATATACAAAAGAACAAGTAGATGAAGTAAATAGGTAAAGATAGTAATTCATTTACTGTAGAAGACTACGTGGTAGGCATGGTAAAACCACCAAGTTGTCGCAAAGGAAGTTATTGAGAAATAAGCAAATAAACAACAGGAAATATAAATAAATACAAAGGATATTTTTGTCTATTTTGCTCCATAACTTTGGTTATAGATGTCCGATTTTGATAATTGACCCTTCATTTTAAAGCTTACAACAAAGTGTAATGTTGTTTCAGCTTTTCTCAATTTTGTGACAACCTGGTGGTTTTGCCATGACATACCTCATTTTAATTTTAATAAAATACCTTTCATGCTTGAAGCATCAAGCCCAGTTAGTAATTTAATTATAACTTATACATTTTGAAAGGTATTGTATACATAATGTGAGAATATTTTCTTTTTGCAGAATAAAAAAATGTAGCAATTTTTATGAAATACTTGGAATTTCAAAAGAAGCAGAAGATAATGAAATCAAGAAAGCATATAGAAAGTTAGCCTTACAGTTCCATCCTGACAAGAACAGTGCGCCTGGTGCTGCAGAAGCTTTCAAAGGTAATCGCACTTTATTCAATCTAGGGCTCGATTTTTACTAGCCCAGCGTACAATGGCTAGTGAAAACTGCACCGGGCTAGTGAATTTTCATTTTTAGTAGCCCAGTTGGCTTGTGAATACAAGTGTCAAGCAGTCACTTTTATACATTGTAGATTAAGTTGCCACAAACATGGGCTATTTGAATTGCTTGTGGGCTAGTGAAATGTAAAGTCAACTTGCCCAGTGGACTAGTCATAACAAAAACAAAAATTGAGGCCTGATGATTTGTTTATTCAGTCATTCATTCATCTATTCTTTCATTTATTCAACAATGCAATAAACAATGGCTTACATATTTGCGAGGTGTCTCTACAAAATGAGTCGTGTTGTACAGAAAACCAAATTTGAGTTATTGTTGTATTTGGATAGAAGAAATTATAAGCTTTAAATTGGTTTTTAAATGAGTTTCATAGCTTCGGTATAACCAGAGAAAAATCACTTTAAAATATGGTTATAAGAAAACACACTTTGGAAAAAATCGGCTTTAAAGATAAACAACTGTTGACTTCCCGTATGTTTTACCATTGATTTTGAAAAACGGCCTTTACAAAATGTAGCTCAAAACATGTTTATTGTAAATAAGCATAAACAGGAAGTTTGTAATTATAAAATTTAATTACTAAACTTAACAAGACAACAGAAATCTCATTTTTGTGAAATTATGACTTTCTGTCTATTTTTGTGAAATGTTGAATCTTGAAATGGCCCAGCATCCAACATGACTCATTTCGTCACAACACCTCACATTTGATTGGTTATTTAGTGATTCATCTACCAAACACATTGTCCACTGGCATCAACACCATAAAAACCATAAAACTAATCATTTTTTTTCCTTCATTGGAGTAGAAGTATTATAAAAATAGTGAGGTTTCAAAACTTCACGAAATACAAAAACAAAAACAGATATGTCAAAAATGTGTATACATTTATATTGAATACCTTAAATATCTGTCACAGTTGATCAGTATTTTCATTGATCATCAACAATTCATAGGTACAAATTTTGATATATTTTTGAACATTTTTAGCAACTTTCAAAAATGGAATTATGACATATCCTGTTTTCATTATGGTATTTCATAAATTTGCAAAACCTCACTAATATTAGTCAAGTTACTACCCAATCACCTCATTGGAAACAGTCTTCAGAGTTAAAGGGCTATTTTTAGTTTATCAGAACAAACTATTCCAATCTAATCCACACCCTCTATGAACCCTGTAGAATATAATATCTTTAAACAGTCATCAACATGTTAAACGCCAATATTTTCTAGAATCAATTTAAACGGAGTTAACTATTTTTAATTAACATGACATCTATTATTAACTTGACTTATGTCTTGTTTTTGTATAGCCATCGGAAAAGCATACTTCGTTCTCCGAGATCCTGAAAAACGTAAAAAGTATGACCTTTATGGAGATGAGTCACAGAGTACTACAAGAACACGTCGCCATCAAAATGGGTTTTACTATGATGCAAGGGGATTTGATGGTAAGTTAAAATGGGTTAAGGGGAGCAGTTGTTACGTCAGTCTCACAGTTGAAGTAGGAAATTCAAAACTCATGCTATTCTGTTGCTGTGTGTCCTTGGGAAAGGTTCAAAAGCCCTAAATAGTTCACCCAGGTGCACTGAGAAGTAACCTGTGATGGATAGCACCATTGTACACTTTCATCCACTTTATGCTACAAAAACTGAAAACAAGCTCTACAGTAGCCCTATGATTTTGCAGTGGTAAAATTTCATTCAAATTCACAGGAATTAGTTTAGATTTTCGCAAAAATAATTGGCGAGAATCCTAGAATTCGGTTGTTCACATGTTTCTACCATCACATTTTCACAAAAATGTATTATTTAATTTATTTGTGTCTGTGTCTTTATATTATTTATAAGGCTTTTAAAGCAATTAATACTGTAGTATCCGCAGTTCTAAAAAAAATCCACATCACTGGTTAGGAGAACTAATGCGTTGAATGGGTTTCATCAACATGATCAACAGTGTTAAGATACATAAGCAACCAAAATGGTAGCGCCCATCAGAAAAATGCAATTTCGTGCATGTACTGTACAAATTCTGCTATGAATGTAATGTCACATTTTTTACCCAAACTTTGTGAGAATCTA
The DNA here is from genome assembly GCA_025631205.1 of Nesometra sesokonis. Classification (NCBI taxonomy): domain Eukaryota; kingdom Metazoa; phylum Echinodermata; class Crinoidea; order Comatulida; family Antedonidae; genus Nesometra; species Nesometra sesokonis. Next base: position 10,272 of record JAOTQE010079212.1, read on the forward strand.
AGATGATTCTCTTCATATAAGTTTTAGGAGAATCCTTGCGGGAATGGATTCTCGGATTCTCGCCGAAATTTTTACCCTGATTTTGTCTGTGCCGCTTATGCTGCAACATTGATTTCCACTTTGCATAATGTTGTTCACGCTTCATTAGGAATTTGAGAATGGCATTTAGCTCAGTTGGTTAAACTGGTGGTAATCACTGTGCCGTGTGCTGAACTGTGGAGACTAACTGGTCCCCTGTTTAATTGCATACTACGCCACCCTCCTTTGTGTTTCAGCTGGAGAGAAATTTTAACAATGCACTATCTTTTGGATGAGATGTTAAGTTGTTGGTCCCTTGTACAATATGGCTCTTGTGCTTGTTAATAAAGGCAGTACACTCCTAACAAGAACAGGGGATTTTCTCCAGCTGTACTCCTCAATCACTACCAGAAGGACCAAACTGAAAATAAGTCCACCTCCTACTTTCGTGGGTGGGTGTCAATAAAAAAAGTATTGCATTTAGATAAATAAACCCTTTCACGGTTTTAATTACGCATGTCTGAGATCAAAGTCATGTCACTTGAGAATTCACTGCACCACGCTGCCACAAAGACAGAAATTACGGCCGTGGCGCCGCTTCTATGACGACCTTTATCTCGGACATGCGCAGTTGAATCCGTGAAATGACTTATTATCGCATTGTTATCGTAATAGAATCTGGTAATTATCAGATAATTTTAGTCTTTTAGAATAGGTTAAACACCTGTTTCTGCAACACTTTTTTAAGGTAATTTTTTTCCTGTAGAAACACGGCCTATGATATGTATAATTGCCCAACAGAATAACGCTTTAGAAAATATTTTTGTTGACCAATCACATTATTTTGAAAACAGGGGTTTGTCAGTCTGGAATTTTTTCTCTTGTTACCAAACATTATCATAAAATGTTATTTATTTCCTTTTTTAGATGATTTTTCACCAGATGATTTGTTTAATATGTTTTTTGGGGGAGGTTTCCCTAATGGCAATGTACGTGTATATTCAAATGGCAGACACTATGAAAGGCATACAAGGCGAAGTGGTCAATCAGACGTAAGTTTTTAATTTATGATTATTTATCAACATGAATATTGAAATTTGTTTATGTAAAAATTGTTTTACTATAAAGGTTTGCACCAAATAATGCTGTAAAAGAAATATATATTGTAGCCAAATATAGTTTGATCATCTTAAGACATGAAAAGTCGTCAGCTTTGTTATTCGAAGATTTCTGCGTTCACCTTTATGGAATATGTAAATATTTAGAAATAATTTTATTAAAAAATCCCTTTATAAATTTTATGTGCAATAAATTTAGTATGAATTTAGTATGAGTTTTGAATGTTAGTTAGAATGTTTATAAAAATTTTGTGGTACAAAATCATGCAGCCATTTAGAGAGAGTGCATGGATAAATAATACAGCCCTGTGAGCACTAAGGAATATAATGTCTTTATAAAAATTGACTTTGTTTGTCACAAAATTTTAGTGGTAAACAGCCTTTAGGTTGCTTTCATTTTAATACTTCTCATGTACAGTATCCGGGTTTAATTAATATTTTAAAATTTGAACTTTTTATCTTTAGATAAAACGCTAAGAACAAATAACATGCATTTTGTGCTTTTGGCTGCATCTATAGTCTTGTTAAAAATGGCACAGTGCTCTTTATCCATAGATAAAATGTTTAAATTTTAATATCATTATCTCTGTTCTTCTACAGACACACTACAGCATTCTTACACAAGTTTTGCCTATTCTGGTGTTAGTTTTAATGTCACTCTTATCTGCAAACTTTCTCAACGACAGCCCATATAGTCTATCAAAGCATGGGTAAGTTGACAGTATGTAGCATTGTTTAATCCCTATAACTTACATGGGTGGAAATTATAGGCCGAGGGATTGAGGGCTCAGTGGTGGGGAAGTGTTTCCAATTCCTTTACCTACAAAACCAACTGTTATGACACGATAAGGAAGCTATGTAAAGGCTCATTTCCATTTCCTTCCAAAATTTTGTGTTGTCTATTCAAGATATCACTATTTTGTATTCAAGTTCATACATATAATACTGATCTGCAATGTTTAAGTCATTAAATTACTTCAAAACATTAAAAAAATGCTAAATAAGTATAGAATTTGATATTTTGGGTGGATCCTAAAAAATAACGCAGATGAATAAGCCTGAAGGAATTCGATAATTATTAGCTTTTTCTACTCAAAAATAAAATTAAACAAGTATACATGAACCTAAACATTTTATTATCTTATAAATAATAAACAGGTAAATATCCAAAGAAATTTAATTTTGGTGGATTTAGGAAGAAATTAGTGAAATAATATTGTGAATAATTCTATATAACAATAGCTGTGACCTAACTGATAGTCTAACAATATTTCAACAGTGATAATGACAGAAATCTCTTTCCAAATGGGACCTAAATCAGGAGTGTCTACTACTCATATTAAACAATGTTAAGCAATAAAAAAAGATATTGATTTTGAAAGGGTTGTGTTTGAAAACCGTATCGCAAATGACCTATTCTTATTTGAATTTGACTGATCTTTCAATTTATGTGAGCTATATTTGTGAATTTGGTTTTTAAAATCTGTAATTTATCCTCTGCAATTTGAGTTGTAGACCAACTTCGGATTTGGGACTCACATTTTAATGTGTTGTCTGTCATTATATCACACTATTGAAATATTGTGAATTTGTATTAGTAACGTTGCAACTACAGAGGTCCCAAGGTTGAGAAGTGAAAAATCAGGAGATTTTATGTCGGTTGCTTTGTACGATCAAATTTGCGTAAATTTAAATGTGCGACACGTCACAATAAAAAACAGAACACAGAAAAAGTACATAACAATATGGAAAAATAGGTATATTATTGTATATAAATTGTATTTAACACTGAGCAGAGCTGGTATTTTTTGAAAGGACAACCGATTTTGCTCCTAGGCTAGGCCAAGACCCACTCTGAATATTTTTGGGAGACACTTAAAATTTTCAGGAGAAAAATGCATTTTTTCAGGAGGGCGGGAGATGACTCAAAAAATCAGGAGACTCGCGCCATTTTCAGAAGACTTGGGACCTCTGCAACTAATTGTTCTATACATTTATCCATAGAAATTTTCTTCAGTCATAGATGGCCATGATATTAAGGACAATTTCAGTTGTGCTTAAAAGATACTTTGTAGTCTCATTAGAATAGAATTTCCAGGAAATATAAAAGCTCCTTTTATTAAAAATAATATGCTTGTGTTAACCCTAACCTTAGTGGGCCTGATGTGAATCCTAATCATGATATTTGCCCATAATGTTGTAAAAAACAATTTGTTAACCATCATGTTTTTTTTAAAAATTTAGTTGGTGTTGTGTGACTCCAAACCCACAAAAGTTGAGGACTTAATTTCCGGTGGGGTCCTTCTGGTGGTGATTGGCCAAATACACTGGTAGACAATCCCCTATTTTTTCTGAAGAGTGCACTGTGTTCTTTACGTGCACATGAGCTGTGTTTTGCACAGGACCAACGACTTAACGTCCAATCTAAAAGACTGCTTGATATTAACTGGTATTTCGACCCTCCAGTTTAAACTCATGGAGAGTGGCGTGGTGTTCGATTGAACCGTGGACTTGTGAATCTACATGGTAAAGCCACTGAGCTAAATGCCACTCTCATGATAATTATGTGGCTAGCGATGTTGCTCTATTCAAAGTATCAAGCATATCGTTGGCTGGTTATTTAGCTATTGTTATAGAAAAACAGATTTTATGTTGTGTATTTAATGAAGAATATTTTTTTTTCAGTCCATACACAATAAAGAGACGAACTGGTAACATGGATATAAGCTACTATGTCAAGGTAATCGTTTTAAATTTTAATTTCTAATGGTTATAGCAACACATGCAGTAGATCTTCTAGTCCTCTGGCTCACTTCAGTCTAAACCTACACATGTTGCAATACAAGTAGTTGCTGTATAAGTGGTATATTTTGCTAGCATTTTAACACATTCACTGTCACAAGGCCATTTTTAAATCGTTCACATTCACCAAACTGAAAATAAAGGGTGCTGTAATCAAAATCACCTTGTAACTATAAAGGCTAATATCATAGATATATTATTTTAACGGCTAGATATTGAACTTCCAAAGAATACATAGCCCCAAAATGTAATTTCATCGAAGCGCCTACTATTGAAAGACATGTCTGGAATCTAACCAGTCAAATCACATTATGTTTTAACGCCATTGAAATTGCACTCACAATCTTTCATAAAAATAGAAAATTTATCAATGAATGAAAGTAAATTTAATCCAAAATATAATGACAATAACAACATAAAATATATGTAGCATACTTAAAAATCTTTACGACAAAAGAATTCATGTATTTTTAGAATCAGTTTATTCTTAGTAAACCAAAAGCAAGTACTGCTTGCTACTTTTCAGCTAAGTTCTGTAGCCTTGGTCATGCAAATGTCTGTGTTTTTTTTCCATCATTGATCTTCAAGAAAATCTAAACAATTAGCACATAATTTTCAGTGCAAAATGTGGGTATTTGTTTACAGATGAGTATGCTTTTAGGTTAAACCCACTGGGTTTTATATTTTACAATACATTTAATGTATTTAATAATTGTTGAATATATTTCTGTTTTTAAATTTCTTTTCTTCTGTAGGATGACTTTTCAAAAACCTACTCAGGACGTATACATCACATTGAAAGAAACGTTGAAGAGCACTACCTTCAAAATTTACGCAGTGCATGTTTCAGAGAACGTTCTCACAGTATGTACATGTTTTTATTTGAATGACTCAACAGTTAAAACAGTGCTGCTGTAGCTAACATTTTAAAAATGCTATATTAGCAGAAGTTTGATTATTCTAATTGTTGTTTTTGAAATAATTATAAAGTGTTAGTGCCCACTGAATAAGAACAACAAATATTAAGCATAGAGACTTATTCTTATGTTTGGTATAGCTCCTGTCCAGATAACTAAACTAGCATATCCAGTAATTTTAATGTAGCCTCTGCATTGGATTGCTATAAGTGCATGAGCCATTCTGGTGTTTTAGTGTAGCTCCTGGGGTGAATAGATAAAAGAGCAGTGACTATTCTGGTGATAATGGTGTATCCTCTTGGACAGATTGCTAAAAACAGGGTCTAGTGTGGTGTAGCACCTGGTGCATATTGCTAAAAATGCAGGGACTATTCTGGTGTGGTTTAGCCTGTGGGGCAGATTGCTAAAAAAGGGCCTACTCTGGTGATATTAGTGCATCCCTTGGGACAGATTGCTCAAAAAGTAGGTTCTATTCTTGTGTGGTGTAGCACCCAGAAGCAGATTGCTAGAAAAGCAGGAGCTATTCCAGTTACATTAGCATATCCCCTGAGGCAGATTCCTAAAAAAACAGGGACTATTCTTTTGGGTATTGCTATTTTGCGCAAACCTCCGAAAAATCACAGAAAACCCAATCGTAACAGATTGAAAGTAATTGAATCATTTAGTATAGCACCAAAATAGTACCTCAAGCTAAAAAAAAATTATTTTATTGTTATCCGAACCTATTTTTTGGGTAAAATCATGCTTTTTTGGGAAAAAACCATTGCTA